>VXBL01005558.1:126509-157602 GCA_013400195.1 Aramus guarauna
TGGCTGACAGAGTCCCTTGGGAGGAAGTGCTGAAGGGCAAAGTACTCCAGGAAGGCTGGACACTCTTGACTAACCAAAGAGTTCTGGTGAATGGAGTTAAATCCAGTTGGAAGTTGGTCACAAGTGGTGTTCCCCAGGGCTCAGTATTAAGGCCAGTTCTCTTTAACATCTTTATCAATGATCTGGATTAGTGGATCGAGTGCACCCTCAGTAAGTTTGCAGGTGACACCAAGCTGGGTGGGAGTGTTGATCTGCTTGAGGGTAGGAAGGGTCTACAGAGGGATCTGGACAGGCTGGATCAATGGGCCAAGGACAACTGTATGAGGTTCAACAAGGCTCAGTGCTGGGTCCTGCACTTGGGTCACAACTACACCATGCAACGCCACAGGCTGGAAAGCTGCCCAGTGGAAAGGAACCTGGGCATATTGTTCAGCAGCCAGCTGATTATGAGCCAGCAGTGTGCCCAGGTGTCCAGGAAGGCCAACAGCAGAAATAGAGTGGCCAGCAGGAATAGGGCAGTGATCATCCCCCTGTACTCAACACTGGTGAGGCTGCAACTCAAGTGCTGTGTTCAGTTTTGGGCCCCTCACTACAAGAAAGGCATTGAGGTGTTGGAGCTATAACTACCTGAAAGAAGGTGGTATCCAGGTGGATGTTGGTCTCTTCTCCCAAGTAACAAGCAATAGGACAAGAGGAAATGGCCTCAAGTCGTGCCAGGGGAGGTTTAGATTGGATATTAGGAAAAAAATATTCACCTAAAGGGTTGTCAAGCATTGGAACAGGCTGTCCAGAGAGGTTATGGAGTCCCATCCCTGGAGGTATTTAGAAGACACATAGATGTGTTGCTGAGGGACATGGTTTAGTGGTTGGACTTGGCAGTGCTAGGTTAATGGTTAGACTTGATGATCTTAAAGGTCTTTTCCAACCAAAATGATTCTGTGACTCTATGATTCACATACCAACTAGCTGCAAAGTTCATTAGAAAACAATAACCTATCATAACCTATCATAAATGGTTACATCAACTCCCAAGCTGAAACTAGTCAGTAATGGGACTATTCTTTTTTTTACAGCAAAACAAAAAACAAACAAACAAACAACAACAACAAAAAAAAAGACAGGAGTTTAGTCAGATGAGTCTTTCATCACCTATTGTATTCCTCCACTTTGAACACTAAATGTTGCTTAAGCAGGACTAGAACACAGACAGCCACCTACAGAACTTCTCCAGGCAGAAATCATATGTATTTTTTGAAGTTAAACAGAAATGGGACAGTGACATTTTTTTTTCCATTTTGTTCCCTTAATTGCCATACAAAGTGGAATTTTCTGTACTGTTCTATCAAACAGATGCCCTTGTCATCCACCATCTTACTACAGTAATGGAACTTGACATCCTTTTTGTTGTTTCTCACTGCATTTGTGTGACTCACTGTGCAAAACAAAAATGTACTAAGAATAGCAGAGGTTGTGTTAATGGCAAAGCTATAAAATTCCCTTCATCTAATTGCTTTCAGATTTTTTTTCTAGTGCTAAGGCTTTTGAAGTTGTCTTGATATGCTGTGAGCATTCAGCCATGAAGCTATGTACAAGCCAACACATCAATTTCAGTAGAAATCTTGCTAGGGTAAAGTTTTTGAAGGTACTTTGGCACCTAAAGGAGCAAGAACAGACCTATGCAAAATTCCCAGAGATATGAAGGCTGCAGAATTGTTTTTGAATATTTTACTTTACACAGTTGAAAAGCTGTCCAGAAATGACAAATGGCCACAGATTAGTCCAGAGCATTACAAATAAGCTGAAGTTGTGGTCCTAACCCCTTGAGGCATTGGAGCATAACAAAAGGTTAAGAGGAAAGGAAGTAACTGTGCCACTGGTTACTGTTGTTGAAGGTAAACTACACAGGTAAGTGTAAGTAGGAGAAATGCCTTTCATTTGTTTAGAATTAAGAAAGAAAATGAGCCATTGCATGCCTGCTTTACAACTTTACATTAGTAATAACCTCAAAACAACATTTATGTGTGAGGACAGTCCAAGCCTGAGAGAGTAATTTTAATTAGTAAGATATGACATTCTGAAAGAATAGAATAGAATAGAATAGAATAGAATAGAATAGAATAGAATAGAATAGAATAGAATAGAAAGAATAGAAAGAAGTTGGAAGAGACCTACGATGATCATCTAGCCCAACTAATATATGTCCTCTTTTAAAATTCAGATCACTTTTCCTGTTTATTTAGGTGCACAAATGCCAAAACAGGGACAAGAAATACCAGAGCAAGACTGAGGGACTAACTCATGGGACAAAATGAAAAGTGCAATGTCTTTAATTTTCCCAAGTGATTTTTGGAATGCGGTAAGAATTTGCAACAACAGGCAAATGTAAAATTAGAGGTGGCATTTAGAGCACAAAACAGAATGAGGTCAAGAGACATGTGGTGATGTAATGACTGGTAAGAGGAAAATACTCTCCCAAAAAAAGAGAAAAAGATTGGGAGGTTTATTATGACATGGTAATGTAGTTAAAAGCATGTAAAACAATCACATTTTACCAAAGTTAATTTATAGCTCAGAATTAATTCAGAATTGTATGGAAGTACAGAGTAAGAATAAATTTTATTATACTGAAAAGCTGTATTCAGAATAACTGCCAAATCCCACACCATATACCTATATCTGGACTGTGAAACCCGCTGCCCTCTAATTCCATTCAAGTCTAAGTAGAGCAACTGGCTAGAGGTGTAGATAATAATGTTATCCACCTTGATGCAAAAACATTTAAAAGAAATTTGAAAGGATATCACACCTTCTGCGTTAATAGTTTTAAAACACAACTTTGGGAATCAGAGATTGGTATGAAATGATAATTTGGTCAGAGTTGGGGGAGGAAGTATTTTCATCTTATATTTAGAGTAGCCTGCATTTTATTCTGAATATCTGCATCACAGCTCAGTGACGCTCTTCTGTATTTCCAGCCTAACTCAAGGCAAGGAGGTTATAGGCTGAAGAGTAAGAAAGTTGAAATGTAAATCGATAATGTTCTAGAAGAGGGGAGAGGTGAAAATCCTGCAGCAAGATACATTCATAACAAAGCTAGACAAATCACTTCACAATAGCACCTCAGTCAGACAGGAGTGCAGAATAACTGTACTGTGGCAACATGATGGCCTTATAGATCATTTTCCACCTTCATGTCTCGTGAAGTTTGTACACATTCCTATTTAAAATGATTGTTTTTCTACCATTTACCCTTATACATTGCTCTCACAATATTGTACGCAGGCCTGAGTGAGTCAGATATTACACAACCTTTTCTACTCTGATATGGTGCTCAACCCAGAACGGGAGTCACAGTGGAAGGAAAACCTAAAAAATTCAGTTATTTTCACAGTCAAAGGAGTTTGCAAAGAAAAGGCAAATTGCTTAAACCCAGAAGCAACAGCTTCTGTTTCAATTGAGGCCAGAAGGTCTCCTCCACACTCTGGCTCCCATAACCAATGCATGACTCCAGGTACAATGAGTTGTTAATAAAAACTTTGCTTGAGTTAGGGAATTACATACTCAGCCTTTCACCTCAGAGAAATTTTACTGTGTTTTGGGTTTCAGGTGGCTAATGTAAGAGATAGTTTAAGAGTCTTTATAGACATTTTGAAGACAGTGAACTAAGCCATGAGAAGTTCAAATTGCTCATGAAGAGCTGCACAACAAGCAGACGATAGAATTAGGTTTTTATCACAGAAGTGGATAATATAAAGCTCAAAATTCTGTTACAACAGCTGTTGAAGACAGTGACCCATGTATTTTAGTACCATTTGGTTTGCATGCATTTATTCTATAATTAGACAGTACAGTGTTCCCACCTTTTATGCTGAAATTGCCTGCATTTATTTCAAGCTTGAGTTTCTGCTCCCCAAGCATTTATCCATATTTATCTATCTCCATTGTCACACAGTTTATCATCAATTTTTGATCAGTGGTTATCTCTGAAAAGCAGGAGGAATGAATTGGCTTTGTCAAAATCTTGGCATTTTTTGCCTTCTTTTTCTCTCTGTTTTGCTGACATTATTTTTTCTTTTCTTCTGTTCTACTTCTCCCAGGTTTGTAATGTGATAGTGTATCTGTTGCTCTGAATAACCTTAGCTTTAATAGCCTCATTGATGATGCCATAAGGGGGCACATAACCATTTAAATGAGCTTACCCAGAATTACTAGCTGCCAGAAATGCTTGAAACATCATATGCATCTTTACCTCCCCTTCAATGAGGGTCATTCTTTGCTTGTTGATTACCATAGATCACCTTACTGGGATACAAACTCAGTAAACTGATGAAACTTTACTTTTTTTTCCTCAATACTAAAACACTCTTTACATGCTTTGCTGAGAAATTCTAATGAAACCATTTTTCAAGTAGAGAACTGATACTGTCAATGGTGCCAAGAATATGGCTTTTGTCATTCATCTGAAAAATACATTTGGCCAAGATGCAAAGCTGTATTTGCTTATGCTCACTGTAAGCATAAGAATGTACACTTCGAAATTCTTAAGGCATTTAAAATTCTTTAGAAATGTCACCTGCGTGAAGCATGATCCATCCAGTTGCTCCTGTCTTCATCCCACAAGCTCACAGGAAATGTAGGCAAAGGGAATGCCTCTTCCATGCCTCGCTTGTCTTCCACTCACAGGGCAAGCAACCATCCAAAACTTTGGGTTTCTCCAGAGCTTCTGGGCATGCACATCTGCTACTAAAATCTGTTCTGAACATACAGACTATCATCTAGCTCAGCTCTCTGAGAAAAACAGGCCATCAGCACGCATAATTTGGTGTCCAAATGCCAGTAACAACTTTTGACAATAACATCTCTGCACTTCAGGTCCTCATTCATAAAATCTGAGCAAAATCTCTTCCCACATAAAACGGACGTTTAGGAGATAAATTCAGATATTCTATGGTGAAGTGAGACATGGAATCTCACAATGAAGTGATTAACTACATTTAGAACAGAATTTGACTGGTATGTACTAAAAAAGACCTGTGACCACATGTTGATGAAGATAAGAAGGAGAAATGATTGTTCACTGACCACTCACCATCCTGTTCATGATATCATGTGGATTAAATCACTGAAGTTTATATCATACCAAAATATATACAGAAGAGAACTGAGATAAGCTACATAAGCAATATTTTGATGTTTGCAAACCATGAAATATTTTAAATTTTTATTCATACAGGTCTTTTAAAGTTCAGTATCTTTGCATATATAGATTACACTCACTTCACATAAAACACACCTCTGCATTGTTACTAAATCACATGATTATTTTTTCTTAACAAATAAAATGTAAGTTACCTATGTGGAAAAGTGGTAACATTCACATGTCAGGTATTGTTTCATTTTAAAGTACCACCAGAACCCATTGAAAGTCAAGCTGTGAGTGCAAAGTGCTTCATTCAGACATGACAGCTCTTTGCTTTTATTTGTTTGTTTGTTTGTTTGGTTGGTTGGTTGGTTTTTTTATGGTGCTTTACACCATGCCACACATTTTTGGGAACAGCCAGTTGAAATCCAAAAATGCCAAAGAGCTCCAACTTGGAGCTAGATTCCAACTTGGGTAAGGATTAGACCTATCGACATAGCTGGCTGTTCTTCCTTTATGAGGGTCATCTTGTTTTGCAGACTACTGCTGAAGACTCATTGCTTCTCCCAGCACGTTAGATATAACACGATTGGATGTGCCTTTAGGGGGTTCTTACGCTTCATGTTGGTGGAATTAGTTGCCATTGGAGGTTAGCGATTACAATATATTAGTTTTGTCAAGGCTGCTTTAAAAATAAACCAATCTGTCTATTTCTGTGGAGAAGCTGAGATACCATTCACATTAGTGGCAACTTTCTTTTGACTTATGCAGAAGGTTCCCTGTGGTTTCAGTATCACCATTCATATTTCATTTAATCTAATTGCTTAATGTAGGACTCTTTGGCCTGACGCTTCCCTGTCAGTGCTTTGACTTCTGCCTCCCTGGTGCCGCTGAGCAGGGAGAACAGGAGTGTTGCGAGGAGTAGCTGCTCATGGTGTCACCAACTGAGATCTAGAGGGGATTTTCAGCTCCTACTGACAAGACTGGTCTTAAACACCCCTTTTTGTTGTATGCTGCAGAGCATCTACAGACAGGACAAGTCCCTAGGTGCAGACAGAGAAATTGTGGCAAAGGTGGAGTCATACAGGAGATGGTTATGGAGCCTGACAAGTTTTGCAATTTCCGTAGAGCATGAGAAAGAGGAAAGAACAGCAGGAATATGATTGATGCCACATCCACACACAAAACAGAAGGACCTACATCATAGAAATTAGGGCAGAAGGTTGGTTGGGAGTATGGCATGGCTCTCACGTTTTCTTGGGCTGAGTCTTTCTGGTCTAAGCTTTCCAGTCAGCCACAATAGCTCTCCTCAGGTGACACTTTGGACCCACACTGAAATGACACAGCAGATTCCCAGCCACCCTTAAAGGAGGGCTCAGTTTCCCTCACAGCACTGACTTGAGCCACTTGACTGCACGAGGTTCAGGACTTATAAAGAGGTAGCATGGATGAGGACAGCTTGTTTTGGGGAGAGGAGATGAGTTTAGCTGCAGGGACACAAGCCATGCTATGCCACTTATCTTGAAGGTCCCAGGATATTTCCTGGCCAGGTGTATTTCCTCCTATAGCAATAGCCTAAGAACAAATCCCAGAAAATAATTTAATAAGGTGCAAGGGATCTATAAAGTGTATTTTCTATGCCATTTGGTTGTCTGTCTCAGAATGCATTTTCTCTTTGCTGTACAAGGCAATAACAGAGCCCACAGAAGTACCACGGCTACTGGTGATGCCACCACTGTCACGCAGGGCCAGCACTGAGGGGATGCCTCCACAATGCCTCCTCTGATTGCAAGGCTTAGATTAGAGCCAATCCCATGTGAGGTGCACCAGTTGTGAGTCTTGGATGGCATCAGGAAGGTAAAAAAACACCCCACAAGCACATCATTTTGTTACCTTCTGAAAAAGTCTCTTTGTGATGCCAGATATAGCGAACTCCAGAATGCCACTTAAAGTCACTTCCCAGGTTACATTCAACCAGTATCTAAGATATTGCATCATTATAACAAATTTCACATAGGATTGTTTGGGATTTTATTTTATTTATTTATTTATTTATTTTTAAGGTACAATAAAAAAAAAACAGAATAACAGGACGGACTGACATGGCCATATGCTTCTCTTTCTCTCCAGGAGATGGACCTACCAGCATCTTCAAGGAAGGGCCGCTAAGTGGCAAGCCAGCAGGGACAGGACCACACATGCCTTGTTCTCAGACTACCTCATCCATTACAGCTCTAGTAAAAAGTACAACCCATGCCAAGCTGAACTGCATGAGAAAATACAAGTGAAAGTTAATCCATTACAACAGACTTTGGGAACACAGTAGCTAAGATCCTGCCACAGACAGGAGGGCCCACTGGCTAACAATAGACATCAAATGTGTCTTCACAAAAAGAAGGTTCTTTCATCTGCCTCCTGCCAGGTAGGCAAGCGAGCAGAAATTTAGCTGCACATCTTCTAAAGATGCTCAATAGAAGTCTCGCTGCAGAGATTTAGATGAAAGCAATTCCACCTTCTCAGTGCTGGAAAGTCCAATTTGGTGGCAGTCACTTTGCAGCCCCTCCAAAGAAAGTCAATGATCTCATCACCGTTCCTGGAGGGCCTTGACGGTTAAATTCACCAAAGACACTGGCCGTGCTGCTAATAATGTCTGGAGAGATGCGAAGTGCTAAATCCTTTCTGTGTCTCAAAGGTTTTAGTCCCTGACTTTGAAGCGCAGCATGGACTTTGTATGACCTTAGGTGAGACACTTAATCATCTCATGAGTTTCTTGAGCTTTGATAATACTTTCTTCCTCACAGAGGAAATATGCCCATATGCGCATGCGCGCGCACACACACACATATAGGCATTTTTATGTGTCTTAGATAAATTAGCAATTCAATTTCAGGATGTGAAATGGGGAGGATGTGAATGAGGATGTGAAATAAGTCCTCTTGAAAGACACGCTGTTGATATATTAAACCAGGATCTGGAGCAATATTTTTCTCTCAACCTTGGAAAATGTAATTCCTCCCCATTCTTCACTTTTCCCTCCTCTTCAGGTAGCATGTCTCCTAACCCATTACTTCACCTTAGTGCCAGTGGCAAGGAGACTGGGGTGACGTTAGGTGCTCCCACGGTGCACAGGGGTAGTTTCAGGGTATGCCTTTTTGCAGGCTCTGGAGAGCAGCAGTCACAGGGGCTGCACAACTATGGGTGCAGCACAGCTGATCCCTTGGGACATGGTGCTGCAGAGAAAAGCATCAGGAGGCTCTTCCCTACTCCTCCCATGTGCTGGGTGTAGGATCCCACCACAGCTCTCCACTAAAATCAGTGCTGCGCCTACACACCAAAGCATGGGGCTTTTTTGAGGAACAAACTTAAAGCTGTGTTTGCCAAACTAATAGAGACAAAAATAACTTTTGGTTCTTCTTGTTCTGTGTTCCCTTCTGATTAAATCTGGGAAAGTTCCTAAATGTCTCTTAGAAAGCAATGCTTAAATTTATTTAGCATGGGAACTTAGAGTCTTAGCTAACCTCGTAATTATTCCTCTCATTGCTGCTGTCTATCTGATGTCCCACCTTCAATCCCCTCATGCTTTGTCTTCTTCTGAGACACTGAAGAAGAGGGAAGAGCTGAATAATCTATTCTGGCAAATGAATCCACTTTAAAATAAGCAGATACACTATGGGAGTTAAGATGCCAAAATTTCATCTTAGTGTCTGCAGACAGGAGTGAGAAGAAAAACACATTGTAGGATGTATCAGAGTTGTTTGGCTGGTGGGCTTCACTATATATCATCTACATAGCCATGGCTTTGGTTTTTCTAGATAGCAAAGCTTTTTCTCTGCAGTTCTTCCCTGAAGTTCTCACGTTAATCTACCTGGATTTTTAGTCATTAAACATGAAATTTTATTTCATTAAATTTTATAGGTTACATAGTATTATTTTTTCTTATCCTTTCCCTTGTGTTACCTGGCTGAGGAAGTCTAATTGGTTTCAAAAGAAAATGCTTATATGTCAGTATTTGAAGGACACGGAAAGTTGGAACTTTATTAACACTTCCATTTAAAATTTCAAAGTTAAGGATTGAAAGAAATGAAACTGAAGAATTCAGCTTTAGTTCAATTCTTACATGTATTTTGTAGTCTTCTATTACCCTTTTTTAAAAAAAAACAACTATGTTTTGGCTTGATTTTTTTTTCTTTTTTTTTTTTTGTTTCTTTCCTTTGACCTATTTGACCTTAAAAATGCCCAGGATTTGCACAAATGTTGGAATAACAATTAATAAAAATAAAAGACTATTAAACAACGGGATCAGTAGGATCTCATACTAAGAAAAACCTTTTCTAGTGAGCTTGATTAAACTAAGGAATTAAATTATGAAAGAATAATTTTCTTCTCAGCTTTTATCACCACAATGCGTCTGGGGGAGAGATTCTGATAGGTGCTAAAACCCCACCATAATTTGAACCATTTAAAACCAGACCAGACACAAAACCAATTACCTATTATATACTCAAGTTCAAAAACATGATATAATTCTAGTGAAAGTACTGGGCTTTTCTTCCTTGGGATCAGTTCTCCAAATTGACCTGTGAATGATCCCCAGTTTTAAATTCACTGCACCACGGCATTTTTTAGCTACAATCTCCATTATTTCTTTCTGCACTCACTGGAACTGCTGCAGATAGATGTATTTTTTTCCTATGCATGAGTGCAATTCTGTAGTTTGATGTGTCATCTCCAATGTTATCGGGAATCATTTAAATAAGTATTTTCTACAGAACTCCTCTTGACACCTCCCAAGCTACTCCAGATGTCCTACAAACTATCTTCACTACATAATTAAAAAGGCTGACACCTTTTCTCTACAGCATCCTGCTTTAGACATCAGTGTACTATTTTCATAACTCAGCCTTCCCTTCCCCAGTGAAATCACCATGAGTTTTCCCATCTATTTCCATGGTCACAGTACGTGGCCTGGAGGCACGACCATGCAGATCTCAGTCAGGGTGACACCTGATCCATGCTCTAACCCTGCAAAAAGCTATGGTGCCCTGAAATTAAGGCATTTCTGAGAAGTCCTCATTAATGTCTTTTCCACAGTGTCCCTCCTTTAAACCTTAGGTCATTAAATACAGCATCTGTCACAGCTGGCTCCATAGCAGCAGCAGTTCCAGGTCTGGAGATGGGGCTGGAGAGCAACATGATTCATAAGTGCTTTAAAGCTTCACTATGCCCTGGACATTTCATGGCAGGTTATAGATTGCATATTGAGATAAACCCAAAAATGTCAGACATTTTGGTTTTAATTTCCAGCCACCAGTGGGTTTTTTTGTTTGTTTATTTCTTTTTTCGTCTTTACATATGAGATAATCTAGGATAGGCAATAGCAATGAAGCCATCTTTTAACTGCTTCATGGGTAGCCCTCAGCTGAGACATGAATGACATCAGAAGGTGAGATGTTCCTCTTGTTCCCATAGATGCTCCAAATTGTATTTGTTTCCAAGAGGCTAGCAAAAGACTGATCAGCTGATGGCAACTATGATGGTGGCGTTAGGTGTTTGAAGGAAGATTTTCAAAGGCACAAAAGCACAGCATCCTTCTTGCTGAAAACCAATGGAATATCGCATTTTATACTTGCTTTGGACATTTAAAAGCTTTTCTTTCTCCATTAAAACAATTGTCTTCCTGCTGACTCACTCTGTGCAGATCTCTCACCCAAATAAGCCCTAAAACTCAGCAGAAATCCACACAGGTAGACAAGTTCATATCTATGCATCTGTCAAAATAACTGAGACTCCAGGTGTTATCCTGACATCACCAGCATATGTCAAAGAGCATCTAGGCATATGCATCAACTGCAGACTGAGAAGAAAAAAGACTGTGTGATCCCTCCTGAACCCCAAAGCATTTTGAGCTGCAATACCCTTCGAGATTTCCATTCCGTCTGTTCCTGTCTGAGGTATTTCTGAATTGAAGCTAGCTTTGCAGGTAGCACAGCAGTAATAACCAATGATGGAGAGCTACAAAGTTATGTGAAGAGAGCTCTCGCGAAAACCATAATCCTGGAAAAAATAAGGGTTCCCCTAACCACTTAGCACACTACAGGAATTTATGGGTTTTGATGGGTTGTTTGTTGTTTTTTGGGTTGTGGGTTTTTTTTCCCCAATGCATAAAGCACAGTGTGCTACCCTGTTTTGGGCATTCATTGGGTACACACTCTTCCCCCAATTCCTAAAAAGTGTGCTGAAAGTGAGAAAGATATTGCATGAGTGGAGTGCTGGCATTTTTCCCAGCAAGGATCTGAGTACTGGCAGTTTTCCTGAACTAAGAGGGACATTTCTATTTTGTCCCTTTCTGCTTCACTTGAAGAAGGATAAAATAAATGTGCAGCAATAAAAGGAATCAAGAAACCCACTAATCCTGCAGTTAATTCTACTTCAGAGTCCTGCTCTTTCAAACACATGCTATAGCATTCAAGTCTCTCATTTTCCTGCCTGTCTCTGCCTAACACACGTATATGTTGTAGACCAGGTGGTGAGTATGAAGAGCAGCTGTGCCCCGGCCCAAATCTGAGTAAGCAGCTTCATTATCAAAAGGTTTTGCACGGGAATCATTCTGTAACTGTGATCAGCATCGTTGCTTGCCTTTATCTTTTTTTTTTTTTTTCATGTTGCTCTAACTTTCAGAGGCAGAGCAATCAGACTGGCGTGCAGCTTTCTGTATGAATGCATTTTGTGAATTTACAGGCCAGCTTAATGATGTTTTCTGGTTTGTTCTCAAGTCGTTTTCTAATAATTCCTATCATTATATTTGCCCTTTTGGCTGCCACTGAGCACTGAGCTGGAGTTTTAAGGTGATGACTATAAAATACATTTCAAAAGCAGGAACAGCTAATTTGAATTCTGAACAATGAGTACACATGGTTTCCGTGTTTTTCCCATGCACCTGGATTTGTTTTTGTCAACAGAGAGTTTTATTCTTTTGTGCAGTCATTGAGATCCTTTGAAAACTATTTAGTTCTAAATAATCTAAATAGTTCTCTGTCAGCAATAATTTTACCTCACCCTCTGCAAAAGTATTATTCACAGCACAGCTAAGGCTCCTGCTCATAACTTCCTTCATCATGAAAATTAATCACCTTGTTTCTGATCTCTTGTTTCTGATCTTTTTCTCATTATTAGTTATCAACCTTCTCTCTTACACTGTGACAACTTCTTTAGCGTGGGTGTGAAATCATTTCTTTGGTGCGGGGCATTATGGGAATCAAAATACCCTGTGCTGACCACTTTTTTCTTGCCTGTATATTTTGGGCTCTGATTCTCTGATCTAACCCTCCGCTCAGTTTTTTTAAAAGCCCCTTTTTGCTGTGCTTCATTTATCCAGCACTGCTGAGGATCGCTTGGAGACATTATCCTGCTGGATTGTCATTTAAAGTTTGTAACACTGAATTTATGCCAGCCAGGCTGAGAAAGACTCACAAAAGGAGAACAGAGAGAGACAGAATAAGAGCAACGCAGAGGATATGACAAAACCCCAGATAACGAATAGCATATGGAATTGCAAACTTATGTTGAAATAAAACCAGATAAATAGGCAAGGATGCATTTTCAGTAAAGCTCCAAGGATATGATCTCCAGTTCTGTAGGCCATTCTGCTTACACTTGCATCCAGTCACAGCTATCTGAAAAATACATTGTTTTGCTCATCCAAATCTTGCCTTAAAACATATGACGGTTTCGGTAACATCAAGCTGAGTTTATTTGTGTGCTGGGCAGGAGCCTCTTCTGAAGTCTAACAAACTGAGTTATGGGGACTGACTGGGTCGGTGAGACATTCCCATTGCCTCAGTGCTATAAATGATGAAACAACGAGAATTTCATTAGGGCAGCCCGGCAATCAATGTAGGACTCATCCTTTAAAAGGGTAAGTCACTAAGGATTAAGATCTGCACTCCTCCATTCCTAACAACATATGCTTTCATCTCCAAAAGGTTTTAATTTGAATTTTCACGAGTACAGGGCTGCTATTTACTGCTGAAGGTATAGTACTATAAATAAAGGGTACAAAAAATGTATATTGTTACATCCCTGGTTATTGAAAAATTGGGTGTCTGTTTTGTGTGCCTAGCTAAAAAGACATGAATGTGTCTTGATGTCTCCTAGTGTACAAAATTTTGTCTGACTAAAAATAAAGGTAATCATCATTTTCAGAGGCAACCACCAACTGCAGAAGAATTGCACTCAGGCTTTCTGAAGAGAGTCTTTCTTCTTGCTCTAGCATGAACAAGTTATTTGTCTAAAGCATGTGTAAGAATAACTGCAAACTTGAATAGGACTTTTGAACTCTATTTGACAACAAACACATGATAATTTCCTGCACATTCAGCTCTTTGCTTTTTAAATATTTTTACTAGATCAATGAGACTGTCGTGGAAATGGAAAAGTACGTGACCAATCTTCCAAATTTGTTGTGTTTGCTGTTGTGTTCAGTTATTATTTGAAAACATGAAAATCAAATTATTTTTACCTTGGGATCAACAATACTCAAACAAAACTGGTATGAAAGTAACTTATATGAAATTATTTGGAAGTCTGAAGTTGAGTAATTATAATGCCTCAAAATGAATATTTTTTGTGTAGGTCTAAATCGAGAACTAGAAATCATCTTCATGTGTCATTATAGTCACAGAATTATAGAACATCTCGGGTTGGAAGGAACATCGAAAGATCATCTTTGCAACCTTTTCTGGGAAAGGGGGCCTAGATGAGATCATCTAGCACCCTGCCCAATCATAGCTTGAAAACTTCCAGCGATGGGGACTCTACCACATCCCTGGGGAGGTTGTTCCAGTGATTGATTGTTCTCACTGTAAAAAAATTTCTTTCTTGTATTAAGATGAAACCTCACCTGGTACAACTTGTACCTGTTACCCCTTGTCTTCACCATGGGGCTCCTTGTGAAGAGAGAGCCTCCATCCTTTTTGTAGCCACCCTTCAAGTACTGGAATATTGTGAAGAGCCTTTTCTTCTCCACGAAGAGAAGACCTAACTCCTTCAGTCTCTTCTTGTTATTTTCCTCATTCTTACTTTTGCCACTTCTATCAGGGTACTAATAAAAGTAAGCCTGTATTTGATATTATGCTGTTCCTATTGCCACCTCTGTAAATCTCCCATCGCTGCTGTAGAGTTATAAAGGCAGTCTTTTTTTTAGCTAAAGTTCCATCCTGATCCTGAAAAGCTGCTGTTAATTCACTTACAGAATTTCACACACCATGTGTATCGCTTCCTCACCTTACAGGGCTAGCTTACAATGAAACTCTCCTTCAAAACATCTCCATCCTCCCATATTAAGTGAGATGTGAAATTAAGAACACTTTGGGGAGGGTTCGATCGGCTTGTATGCTCTGCGACCCTATCTTTTTGCATGGAATGTTAAATTTATGCTAATTAAAGATGAAAAATTGCTTCTGCTGCAATTGTGTGTTTGTAGGATCCTTTTCCTACTGTTTCCATTTTTTTTTTTTTTNTTGAGTATCCTTTTCCTCCGTTTTCCATTTTTTTTTTTTTTTTTTTTTTGGAATCAGAAAGTAGTAAATTTTACTAAAGGGAGAGCTGGAAGTCTTGCCGAAAGGGCCCGATCAAGGGTAGGATGGGTGTTTCTCTAATTCCTTAGTGAACCAGCCTAGCTGAATGCTATTACATCATCATACTCTTATCCCACCAAATTGGAACCAATATTACTTAGGACAACATTTCATTAGAATTTTATGCTCCTAATTATAATATATACTGCAGCTATTGGACTGCCTGTTCTTTGCTTGTCGATTCAAGTGCCCTTGCCAAGGTAACCTGTAAACTGCATTATATAGGATTTATTACATCATTTCCTTTGTGAATATAAGGTGATTATCACCTTCATTACTAGTCATAGATGTATGCGCTATTGTATTTTAAGTGTATTAGTGCCTTCCACGTGGCACATGGTAATTTACAATTACAATCACTTCCCCTTAATCGTTATACTACAGTCTATTAGCAAATTGCATTTCCTAAGGCCTAGAAACATTTTTGTTTTCTCAAATCATCCTTGAAACACAAGGGTTTTGGTTTCTTAATGGTTGATTGCTGTTTCACTTTTAAACCAATCCCTAAATGGCTTTTCTAGCCTGCTATCACCCTTGAAACCAGTATGCTGAAGGTGCTAACCCAGCAATGTCCACCTTCTTATGCCGGAAAACACAAAACTACCAGGACCTAGGATGACACTGAAAAATACCAAATTTAAATCAAACTGACCCTTATCTTACTCTTTCAAACTGAATTATTTGATTCTGTGCTGACAGCATCTCAACTGCGTAGCATCTGCTAAACCGGATCTGGATGGGAGAAAAGCAGATACTTCATGCCCTCAAGTAATTTTCTCAGTGTTTTAAAACCCAATGCTATCAATTAATCATCACTGTGATCCAAGTGACACACTCTGTACAGAATGTCACTGTGCTCATTGCTGAAATGCAAGTCCCTTCCCAGTGGAATAGAGAACACAATTAGAGGAATAAAGGAGAATATTTTACTATCTGTATGATAACATATTTGTACTCCTTTAACTTCATCTTCAGTCTTCTTCCCATATAAGAAGTAATCTCAGATATTTTTTATACTTTTCTGTGCACATACACTTCTTATTCTTCAATTTATCAGGCTAGGTTTGAATTGTCTGCAAATTTTCTGTATTCATGGGCTTGGATCATATCACAGATATTAAAAGAAAATTTAAAAAAACTCTGAATGGAAATATAAGTAAAAAAGTAGAATATAATTATGTGTCCTCAGATTTGATTCCTGGGAAAATGCACTGGGATCTCTTAATGACTAACAGTTTGACAACTCAATCTGCAACACTCATGTTTCCTGAGAACTTTCAGTTAATATTGCGTCAGAAGGAAGAAGACCATATTTTGAATCAAAACCAATAGTCTTCCATCCATTCTCCTCAAGGCTTTCTGACCAGCAACAGCAAGGAACAAACAAAAAAAAAAAACAAACCAAACCAAAACAAAAAAAGTTCTAACCTGAAGCAGCATTGAGTAACTCCATGGTGTAAATCTAACTGCATGCTTGAACCTGAGAGACCATCCTCTGAAGCCTTCTACATGTCATGAAAATAGTTTGGAAAGTGATGGCAGAGCTGAACAAGCTGTGAATTTTGTATTCAGAGCTATGTTTCTCCATCAGAAAGGTTCTGAATGAGTGAAGTTGAACAAATGAGCCCTGAAGAGATATTCTGGTTCACTTATCTCCCCACTGCAGTCCCCACTTAGCTCAACAGCAGATTTTCTAATCTCTGTTTCACCAGCATTAATGTCGAGCAATGATGGGACGATCAGTCAAGATTGCAAGGCAGACTTGTCCTTTCTCTCCCTTTGACATTTAGAGATTTAATCCTTCGCAATCTGTGTGTGTCTCAGTGTCCACTACAAGCTGGTTTAACCCTTTGCTAGTCTCATTCAGCTTTTTTGAAACAGGACTGAAAACCAGAAAAAAAAAAAAAAGTTAGTTACAGAGTCCGTTTGAACACAGAGCCCAATTCACAGACTGTCTAATGGTCTGTAACAAGCACAAGAAAGGGAAAAGAGGAGAAATTATATACAAAGGAGAATTTTGGGCCAATACATTAATTTATTCACAGTTATAGGAACTGAATCTGCAAATCCTTATCAGCTGGAAGGATTCCCTTGGAAAGAAATCCATCTTCTTGATGGATTTATGGAGAGTAGTTGTATCCACTGTCAGAATTCCTCTTGCAAAATGAAACAACAAAAGTGCTTTGTGGGTTTTGGACATTTATTTGCACAGAGGAACGTGGAAGTGCTGAAAGAGAGGACGCAGTCATTTGGGAGAACCATCGTAAGAGTGACTTACGTTATCTCTAAGAGCAAGTGGCCCAGCCCAGGAATGAAATATGTCACTGTTCATGGTTAAGTTGAGTTAACTCGGGTTCCTCTAGAGCTCCAGCAGCATGGTAGAAGAACCTCACAAATCTTCTTTTGTAAGACAAGGTCTCCAGTATCTTAACCCTCTTCGTAATCTGTTTCCACCTCTGCTCCACCTTCCCAGCTTGAGCTTATTTGTCTTAACCATAAGTATGCGCTATATTCCAGAGGGAAATCCTGTCAATGTCATTATTGTTCGTGTATACCTGAGCTGGAAATGGGTTAGTTGATAAACCCCTCATGAGCACACCACATCAGTGCCTCACAGCCACCCTCCGATCAGTCAAGTCACTGGGTAATGGAAGAAAGAGTGATATCATTTCTCTGAGTGTCTTTGCATTTTACTGGCAAAAATAAGCTTCATTTCTCTTAAGTATCACTGTAAAGAAAATAAGATGGATTCTGCTCTGCCTCCTATATAATGTACTATATATTTTGTCTGAGTACCTATGACAGGATGTACTATTAGTAATGATATGTGATTCAGAAAGAATAGGTGGATTGTCATATACCAGGCATGATCTGGTCTATATCGAATAACAAAACTTTCAACTGACAGGCAGAAATGTCAGTTCATTTCGTAGGAGTGATTTTCCTTTCTCTTTCCAGTGGAGATTTGCTATCTTTGGATTTCACTGCAACGTGATGTTAAAGTCGTAGCACTGCAGAAGCAACAGCTCTTGTGAGCGGGAATGGCAAGTAAAAATGCTAAATGACCATTAAACTTGATGTTCCGATCAAATTTTAATTAAGAGGAATATTTTTATTTTCTCTAGTCTAAATAACTCCCTTTAACACCTAAATAGTAAAGTGGGATTGAGAGAGAGTAAAAACCTGTTGTCTCTCTGTTCCAGTAGCATCCTCTGATTTTATGTGAAGAGGGAGAGTTTGATACATATATTGTAAAGGTAGGGGAGATAAAAGGCACTATAGAATGTGTATGTTGTACAGTTGCAATTATTTTACAATGTGCAGATGACCACTATGCAAATAAATGGTTGTCTGAGATCCCAAAAGTAAGAGGGAAGATATTAACAAAGTGCAAATTCATTCTCCTACCTTCCAAGAAACCACAGTAAGATCTCACTAAATCTGTAGCAAGTCAGAGACTGGTGTCATTTTTCATAATAATACTGATATTTATGAGATATTTATGAGATATTTATGAAGTGCTTAATAAAAAAGTACTACTGAGTTTTTCTGGCCAAACGTAAGGAAAAAAAAAAAAAAAAATCCTGGTGTATATGTAATCAAAATTGATCTTTAATGTTCCAAGACCAAAATCCATAGCTTCTGCAGCAGAAGGCAATCCTATGCTGACTACTCTGACAGAATGGCAAGGATCAAAAGAGAAGACCAGATAATATACGTGGACAAATGCTAAATGCTTAGCCATGTAGGACCAAGGAATTAGCTCTTAACAGAAACAGTGCAGCCCTCTTAGCTGTGTTCCTATAAAGCTGGACTAAACAGACAGTAAAAAAACCTTTATATTTTAGAGCATAATGAACAGATGTTCTTTCTTCACCTCTGATGCCTTTTCAAAACAGAGTTGTGTAAAGATAGCTTGTAAGTAATGGAACATCTAGTACAGTACAAATATACGGAAATGCATTTTAAGAAGAACAACACAGTATATAGTAGGATTACAAAGGTATTTAAGTTTATGTAGTTATCACTGTTGCTTAGTTAAAAAAAAAAAAAGGGACATTTTGGCAATACACAAAATACTCTGTCCTCGTCCCTTACTGAACCAAAATTGTATCCCTTTAGAGTTTTATTTTCGATCCCTAAATTCCTATTTCTTTGATAACCCTGTTTAAGAGATTCATTTCTTGGAGTACTAAAAATTAATGACCGAATTTAAAAGCATTCCTGACTTCAACAGACATATAATTCAGGAGTGTATCGTCCCGGTATTTGTGCTGGTATGACTCCCTCACCAAATTACTGATTACTCATTCAAGCTACACAAAATATCCCAAATCCAAAAAGTTCATTAAAAAAAAAAAAAAGATAATTAGAATTGGTAGAACTTGTCGAGTTATCTGAAGAAGACGGCTGACTTCTAAGGAGTTACTGGAGAGGAAAAGGCGATTACAGCAAATCTTAGCTCTTTGAGCCAATGTATGTTGCTGGGCAAGAGGAACGAGGTAGAATCATTTTTATGCGTTCATGAATTTATGTAGATTATGTGGGTTGAAGGGCATTGAAAATGCTGTCCTGGTTTCCTGTTGGCAGACAGAACTATCCCAACACAATTAACTCCAAAATCCATTTAATAAAATCACAAATCACGTTTAAATGCAACAATAGGTCTCCCAGATACCCATGGAGCCAAATACAAAGCACAAAAGCCAAACACAGCTAAGGGAATTTGGTAAAGGAAGTTCATGTCACTGACTATCTACTTGCTAATGAAATTTGTGAGAAGCTGCAAACCTGATCACACTGCTGTTTGAGGATGTTTGGCTTCTCTAGGCAACCATGTGTCCAGTTTTCTCTCTGTAATTATTGGTATTTGGAATCACAGAATCATGGAATGGTTGAGATTGGAGGTCAGGTTGAACAGGGCTTTGAGCAACCTGATATAGTGAAGGATGTCCCTGCCCATGGCAGGGTGCTTGGACTAGATGACCTTTAAAGGTCCCTTCCAAGTCAAACTATTCTATGATTCTATGAGGTCATCTGGTGCACCCTCCCCTGCTCAAGCAAGGACACCTACAGCTGGCTGCCTAGGACCGTGTCCAGATGGCTTTTGAATATGTCCAAGGATGGAGACTCTACCACCTCCCTGGGCAACCTGTGCCAGTGCTCACTCACCCTCACAGTAAAAAAGTGTTTCCTGACATTCAGAGGGAGCCTCCTGTATTTCAGTTTGTGCCCATTGCTTCTGGTCCTGTCCTTGGGCACTGCTGAAAAAAGCCCGGCTCCATCTTCTTCACACCCTTCCGTTCAGGTATTTATATACATTAAGATGATCTCAGCCTTCTCTTTTCCAGGCTAAACAGTCCCATCAAGTGTCTCAGCCTTTCCTCATATGAGAGATGCTCCAGAGCCTTACTCATCTCTGTGGCCCTTTGCTGGACTGCCTCCAGTATGTCCATGTCTCTCTTGTACTGAGGAGCCCACAACTGGACGCAGTATTCCAGGTGTGGCCTTACCAGTGCTGAGTAGAGGGGAAGGATCACCTCCCTCAACCTGCTGGTAACACTTTGTCTAATGCAGCTGAGAATTGCATTCACTGCCTTTGCAGCAAGGTCCCATTTCTGGCTCATGTTCAACTTCATGTCCACCAGGCCCTTTTCTGCCACGCTACTTTCCAGATAGCTTTTTCATTTCATAAGTAGAAGGACTGGGTTTTCCTGAAAGGGGCAAAATTTCTCTTAAGGGCATCCAGACCTCAGTTAAAAAATAGGAAAGATGCAATACTTGAGTTCCAGACTGGAAAAGGGTAGTAAGACAGTCAAAGTGTACACCCATGTGAGGACGTCAAGCTGAGTGGAATACGGGTTTTAAACCAAGGTGGAATACAATTGTGTGACAGCCAACATGACGGTTGGTATATGGACATGGATCATTACCAACCCATAAAGCCCACATGTATTCATGACTTGTGAATCTCCAGCGAGCGTACGTACGGTTTCTATTTACCCATTTAGGACAATGCATTTGACTAAGAATACCATATCTTCTTGCACTCACAGTGGGAAATAACATTTTATTTGACATTATTCTTACAGGGACCCCATTAATACTATATAAACCTTGATAAATTTTAAACTATCACTTTGTGGCCACAAGTTTCAGGTGTTCATTAGTGTGCATGAAGTCTCCACAGAAACCACATTAAACTGATAAAAATTTGTTTTTAACTCAAGTAGTGTGGTCTATACTCAAAATTACATTGCTCCCAGTTTTAAGTACTGGCTGCATTAGCACACAGGAGACAGCAAGTCTAGCTGCTGCATAAGGCACTCAGTCATTTGATGAAGATTATTAAACTATTTAGCCATTACTGATAATGTGATTTACCATGCTATTACGGTCATTATTATCAGTATTTATGTTGCTCCTAGAAGTTCGAATCATGGACAACACATTCACTAAGCTGGACTCTACCTGAAAACACAATCTTTCCCTCACATATATTCCCCAAGCTCCCCTGGGACCACCGGTATCACAGTGGAACACAGTAGGCTTTCTCAATTCATAAAACTATTCCTAGCATAGTTTTGGCCTGGGCCAGCTAGTACTGCCTAGAAGAACTCATAACTATGGATGGATAGTAGCAAGGACCAAGGACAATGGACCATTCCCCATGTGCATATAGGAACTCCAAGCCACTTGAGCCTTGACATTGTTTGCTAGAATGGATGCCACAGGAGAGCTTTACTCTTCCCAATCTAGGAGACATCCAGGAGAATAGGTGCAAGGCAAAACAGAGATCTATTTATATTATTGACTTCACTTCCATGTGGCAGATTCTGCTGATAGCAACTATGGGTCTGTGATATGCCTCAGAAGGAGTAACCCTGGCTTAGTAAAAATATCAGTCCCAATAGTAGTACTAAAGCTAAACAAAGACAGAAATGTGTACACTTGCAATGAGAGTAGTATACCTGCTATCCTTTATTTTACCTTTTCCTTCCTCTACCATAAAGTCTAGCTGCCTTTTGCAAGCTGGGACTGCTAAGCAGGACTCAGCTAAATTCACCTGAGCTGGTGCAGGGCACGCTTTTGCAAACTGGCTGATCACGGTGAATCCATTGTGAATGGTCCCTCGAGAGCTCCAGGGATACTTCAAAGGAAATGCATTGAGATGGGGGAGGAGGATGGGAAGGAATTTGCATTTTAAATGTGACACTTCCATGAATGAATAATAAGGGATTTATAAAGCTGGCCACCAAGAATTAGAATTAAAAAAAAACCCTCTTCATTGGTGCTACAGCTAATTCTTCAGGCCTGTTTTCCAGTGATATCAACACACAGGTTTTTCCTGCAGAGGCTTTGTGCAACCAAAATGATTAGAGAGGTCCATCAGTTAAGTAACAAGCTACTCTAGGGAAGGTGGAGCCAAGAACTTAATCTTATGACATTTGAAAACTGCCAAATGGGTAGCTGGACTTCCACGTGAGGTCTTCAGGTTTTCTTAGGAATGGGCTATGCAGGCTAATATTATAAATTGGGCTATTTCAATGAAATGAACATGATGTAGTTTTCACACTATCTCTTTAAAACTGAAGAGTTGGGGATTTATGTTTTGTTTTGGTTTGCTTTATTTCCTCTAAAGTTTCAATTACCAATGTGCAGGAGGTTAGGATACTCACCAGGAGTAACCCAGCAGCATCTCCTCTGTGCTTTGGCCCTACAATGCCGTGAGAAAAATGGGGGAATAGAGTGGCACATTCACTCTGGCATTGTGTATCCTTCGTTAGTACTTGCCTCATTATTAGTAAGCATTTTAATGACCTCCAGGAGACAGGGTCCATTGGCATGTATCATTTACAGCCCCCAAAAAACTGGCTTTCCAGCAAGGAACTCTCCTATGAGTATGCATATGCTGAGAAACCACAGTGATGAGCACACCACAGGAACTCCATCATAAATACAATAGACTTCTTGTTCAATTGAGTCTCATCTCCCCTCCTCAATAGCCAAACTGCATCCTAAAACTACATTCAATTTGAAGGAGAAAAGATTCCTCTGTCCTGTCATTATGCTAACAATAAAAGATGGATTCATCATTCAATCACATCCATCCAAGTGCAACTGGGTGCAGGAAATTCAACTAACACAGGATGGAAATGGTGGAGATGTTACAGAAGAGCTAACCACCTGGGAATAAAACAGGAGAAGATGTGGTCCTATGCTTAGCTCTAGCATGGTGTTTCACTGTGATACTGGGAAAAGAGCTTAACTATGTGCTGCTGTTTCTTCAGTCACTAAAGCATAGTTAATATAATGTGCTTTCAAAAGCATTTGGAGATCTCGAGATGATAAATTGTGCCACAGAGGTAGACAGAATTCTACTCCTGCTGATTATTAGTATTACAGGGAAAAAAGGACAGACCTAAGATTGTTTTCTCTGTAGATTCCAATATCATTTAGAAGGGAAAATAGAAAGCTATTTCTGGAATCATGCAAGGCATAAAATAAATAGCATAACTAGTATCTCACATTAATATCAGAATTATTTTGAAATTTAGATGATTAAAAAAGAAAGAATTATAAGAACACACAATAATCTGCTTCCAATAGCTGAAAACAAGTTATATATTATGTCATTTGAGCTGCATTTTCAAGGTAAAGTTCAAAGAAAGAGGTCTTAAGCATAAACAAGAATTTATTTTTAGACACCTTACTCTAATATTTGCTTTATTTTTATTTTTGTAATATAACAGAGAAAACAAAAACACTTTTCTGCAGAAGTACAATTTGTTTCTTATGAGGCTGGACTCCTGTTAATTATATTGAGCCAACTGTAGCTGTGAATCACATTACAGTGAAAAAGGCAGCAGTCCTAGTTTCAAGTACAGACTCCCTGAATATGGAGCTGGATTCTGTAAAATATTGAAGCATCTAGTGAAGATATCTTGAAGCCAGTTTAGTAGGTACTAGAATATTGTTCTTACTCTCTGTTGTTTTAGCAAAGCAAAGAAGTGAACACAAATCACTGGAACAGTTGGAACAAACCCTATCACAAACCTGAACTTCACAGTGGCAAGTTGCAGGTATTTAAGGGCTATTTTAAAGTAATTATTAATTTTAGTTTACCTGTCATCCTGACTATAACACTTGGGCTAAGGAAAATGAGAAATAGTTTGCAAATATCAATATAGCAGGTAGTTATTCAATATCTATTCAATATCTTTTTGTTATTCAATATCTAACCGTTCTTCAGCCTACACCCACGATCAGTTTGTCCTGCTTCTATTTTGTCCTCGGTTTTAGTGGTGGGATCTTCCCAAAAGCCTGGGAGAAGCTATGACAGCTTCATGCACTTCACAATTCTCACTGTCTAGTTAGATCAGTTAGTGGCAGTAAATACAAAAAGCTGGCTTAAGCCCCACGGTCCAGGTTGTTAATTTTTTAGACCTTGCAATGCTCTAATTTGCTTCTCTCAATGTTTCATGTGCTTTTTTCTCATCCATTTTCTTCAACATCCCTAAATAGTTTCCATCAAAAATCAGAATATTGGACTGGATGGATTTCTGCCTTTACCTTATCATCTCAGTTCTCTGAAAGACAGTTATCCAGGCTTGTGTACAGCCAGCAGAAAGGAGCAAGAAGCTTCCAAAAGTCTTTCATCTACTAAGACAATATTAAAGAGAGGCGGGACTGTTCAGCCTCTGGTGATACCTACAATTTTTGACTGCCTAGAGGGGAGTTCAGAGAGCTCACAGACTGAAAAACTAAGTTTTAGATGGATGGGTTAAAGAAGATGAATCTGCTTTTCTTTGTTTGACTTCAGTCTGCCTGTTCTTACAGCTGGCTCACACTGGGATTTTTTTCATGAAATGAGGTATAAGAAAGAAAATCTGTTGATGTTAAACATCAGCACCTTCTTCACTCAGGGGTGAGTCACAATCAATATTTGACCCAGACACAACAGTGAAATTATTAGCGGAGATTGTTGTTGGGAGATACGTTTTCACCTGAAATTCCTTAGACGGTATGTAATGTAATGGAGTGGAAAATAATGGAATGCTACTAAAACCAAAAGAAATTATCAACATGAAGACAGATGACCTACTGTAACCCAATACAATCAATTACACAGCAGGCCCAATAGATGGGATCAGTGTCCTTTAAATACACACAGCTGAGTTCCTGGTATCTACCGAGAAATTAGCAGATCAAATTAATCCCCAAAGCACGTCTACTGAAATTGTCAGATATATACCACAGATATTTTTGCTTCATTTATCTAAACACATACTTTGAAAAGAGTGAGGTGCAAATAAAATCTCTTTGAGCTTGAAAGGTGAGAGCTTGGAAGCAACTGACAAAATTGTGCTCCTCTAATAACCTCCAGCAAGTTACTTAACCTCTTTATATCTCAGTTTTGCTGCCTTTAAAACAAGGGTATTGATAGCTCTGCACCTCAGAGGGGTGCTTGGAGTGGTAAGTTAAGACCTGCTGGATGAAAGGCACGCAGGGCTTTTATTAACATCTGTATTATAACATCTTCAGTTCAGCACACTATTTTACAGTCCATTATGAAAGGAATGTGAGGCATATAACAGTGTTTAGCATTAAATGCTTCAATCTCTGTTCACTCTAATGAGAAAAGTACCTGGGTTCACGTTGAGCTCCAGAACTGACAAGCTGGGTTCACTTAATACCACCCTCTGTAATATCCTTTTATAAATCCTTTTTTTTTTTTTTTTTTTTTACACTTGGCTACCTGCAATTCTACTGTCTATAGCTTCAGGATCAAGCCCTTGGTCTAAGCCTTTGTAAAACCCGATAGTGTATTTCTCATTATGTCCACAGTAATTTCAATTATTTTCCTTTGTCTAAGACTTCCGTTATGCTTTGATGCCTGTGGACATTTTAAGTAACTACCTTTTTTATTAGCTGACTCAACACATGACAGAAGATTATTCTGTCCAGCTCTTCTCCTAAGGTCCTTTTATCAGCCAAAGTCCTTATATGACCTCTCTTAATGTTACCGTAGTATCTGTCGGGGTAGAAACACTTAGTGAATTTTCCCTCCAAACACACCTTTGAGTTAGAGACTATTTCCATCCATTTTTAGCAGAAGAATTGACCCAAATAATGTACAATTGAAACAGATATTTAATCCAAACACTGTTGTTCAAATCTGGGGAAAGGGAACTAACACAAAAATGGACTGAAGGTTTTCCCTTGGGAAAAGATGTGTCAAAATCAAGAACTGGGCTGCGATCATCACTTGTCCATCCAGTTCCTTATCAGCCATCAAATCAGTTTTTCAGTACAAAGACTGAAAATAAAAATAGGTTTTGTGCATTCAGGAACACAATAGCTTAATTGTTTCCTGGGCTTTTCCTTCTATAGGAAGAGCAAGATTGAAGTAGCTCTGCTGGGGCCATTCTTCTTCAAGAAGTATTCTCACTGTGTCAATGTCTGTGTCTCACACTGGAATAGCCAGCAATGCTGGCTGTCCTCCTTAATAGCAGAATAGTCCAATATATCACATCTGTGTTACCTGAAGGTTTCCCTGCGATAGACTGACATTCTCAGGCAGAACCTGCCACTTTCCTTCCATCCAACAGGCTTCCTAGAGAGGTGGGCGATGCCCCAAGCCTGTCAGTGTTTAAGGTACATTTGGACAATGCCCTTAATAACACACTTAAACTTTTGGTCAGCCCTGCATTGGTCAGACAGTTGGACTAGATGATTGTTGTAGTTTCCTTCCAATTGTAATGTTTCTGTTCTGTTCTATTCCATTCCATTCCATTCCTGAACACAGATGCACAGAATGGCAGGGGTTGGAGGGGACCCCTGGAGATCATCTAGTCTAGCCCCCCTGATAGAGCAGGATCACCTAGCACAGGTTGCACAGGATCTCATCCAGGCAGGTTTTGAATCTCTCCAGAGAAGGAGACTCCACAACCCCTCTGGGCAGTCTGTCCCAGTGCTCGGTCACCCCCAGAGTGAAGTAGTTTTTCCTCATATTGAGATGGAACTTCCTGTGTTCCAGTTTGTGCGCATTGCCCCTTGCCCTGTCAGTGGGCACCGTTGAGAAGAAGCTAGCCCCTTCTTTCAGACATCCACCCTGTAGATATTTATTAGCATTGATAAACACCGGCACCACCAGCATGCCTTTGAGACACCTTACCACAAATCCGCATCTACTTGCTGTCTCTCTGTGGTTGACTCAAACACAGGAGGTTTAGGTACAGTCTACCACAGCTATTCCCAAAGTCTTAGCAATCAAAACTAAAAGAGCTCTACACCTGTTGTAACGAGTTCTGTGACACATCTTAGCTCAAGCAGAACATAATAGTGTGGGTAATTCCAGAGCCAAAAACAGAACAAAAAATGTATAGTAATGTCTTAGGATCACAAGGGAACCATACAGGACCCAGAGAAGACTCAGAGTCAAGCGATATGAGATGCAAATCTGCACTGTGGGATTGTATGGTATGCTTAAGCAACACGGACTTGGACTTAGCCTTGAGGCTAGAGAAAATCTCTTGGTACTTTTATAATAAACAATACACCTGAGGCACCTGAAGGTCTTGCTTGAGGTAGAGCTAGGGCTGTGGAATGAAAGCACGTGAGTATTTAGATTCAAGCATAGTTTAGTCTGCTTTTCATTTGCATGGTAGGCAATTTTCCTTTCTGTATCACTATCAAACTGTGTTTTCATCTGTTTTTGTCCCCCAAGAAAAGCAACAGCAAACAAAGTTTGCATCTGAAAGAAAATTCTCATTAACATTCTGAAAGAAGTAGTGTATAATGTGACATTTTCAGAAGATCTATCTCCCTGTGGGATTCATTTTTCTAGGAATTCAAGTTAAAATGTATAGGAAGAAACATAAACTCCAATGAGTGGTTCTTCCTTCAAAACAAACAAACAAACAAACAAACAAAACCCACCAAAACAGAAACCCACATAAAAATTCCCCAAACCCTCAAACAACCCCCATCAAAATCAAAGCCTTCAATACCTTCTGAAATAACATCCTCACCTGAAAAATGGGCTCAGTGATAGGACTGTTTCTGCTGTCTCAGGTTCTGGGTACTGTGAGTTTAAAAAGATATGCTGCAACTAATATTAAGTTCAGAACAAGGCTTAGTAATCTCACTAAATGCTAATAGAGTTTTAATGCTGTTTTCATTAACTTTGTGCCCTTTCATATAAAGCTGGAGGGCTACTCAGTGATAAGAAAACCCCACCGATACAGTCGTATGAATGGTTGCTAAATGCAAATTCTGGAAGCACTGGGCAACGCTCACAGCAGGGCTTTGACAGGATAAAGATTTTATGGAGTGTCATATCAGGACTTGTTGAGTAGGCTGAATGTCAAGAGTAAAAGCAACAGCAGGAAAAAATGAAAGCAAGAAGATCTCTGAAGTGATTTTTTTTTTTTTGTTGGAAACTGCAATTAAAAAAAAGTAAGTTTCCTCTATAAGTAGCTAAAAACCCAATGGGAAGCTCATCAAAAGGAGATTAAAAAAAAAAAAAAAATAAAAAACTGACAGAGAGCAAAACCCTGCCTTTCACTGGAAAGCCAGAGACAGGCTGACAAAATATTTCTGGCAGGCCTAAACTTTTCCAACACATTTCAGCAGGAGATTTGGTTATCTGCATCGCAGCATCAAGCCTAATACTTTGGCTGGGTTTGGGGTTTTTTTTGGGGGGGAGGAGATCAGTTGTGAAGTACTTGTCAGTAGGCTGAGAGGAGGAAGAACTCTCATGAACAGGATAGCCTTGACAAAAACTAAGTATGTGTTACCATGGGAGTGCAGATATAAGAGGGCAAGAATATGAGTTTTAATCCCAGTTCACTCAGGAACTCACTCTGTGTTTCTGATTCACCAAAGTCCCTGCAGTGAAACATGCACATGAAACTCAGGAGCAGCTTCACCAGCTCCTACAAGAGAGGAAGGTTACACCTGCTAAGCATTGAGCATGTACTCAAGGCTCTGCTTGAGGTCTCCACTCCCTAAATGTTTTTTTTCCCTGTCTGTGAATACAGCTGGATCATTGTACTCATTTCTGCATGTATTGCCCAACAACACTCTCACCATGAGTGTTAAAGCCAGCGTTATCCTCACTGATCTCAGCTATCATCTCTCTATACAGAGAGAAACACCTCAAGAATGCAAGTTCTCCAACATTAATGCGAGTGTTAAAGACAGAACGGGGTGAGTTCAGTTGTGTCTGTGGTTAATTTTCATCACTGGTGAGCGAGAGGATCACCTTGATCTGCTTGACCTAAAAGCCTAGTGAGATAACATCATACTTTGTCATGTTTTGTAGTAACTGTACACTAAATTTGAGTTCATTGCTCAGACTCTCTGCAGTGAGAAACCATAAGAAACCACAATTGCTTTCTTGATCTTTTGGGAACACTAGCCTTTTCCTTGGACACCAGACATACCTTGGATAGGAGCCAGACCACCCACTGAATCAGCATAACTTAACTGTAAAGGTCTGAGCAAGTTAATCCAATGGGATAACTCAACAGCAAGGAAACACTGAACACACGTTCAGCCATGTGCAATGTGGAAACTCAGTAGCTAAATTAAACTCATCATAAGAAGTTAACATTTTCTCTTATCCTATCTAGGCAAATAAAATGCCCTGCATTATTACAGAAATTCCCCATGGCTAGTCAGTTTGGAGCTTCAGGCAGGCTGCATGAGCTCATTTGGGTATGCAAATGTTTCTTATCTACTAGAAAGTAGGATAGATACTTTCCTGTCTTTCCTGAGAAAGTCAGGAGAGTTATTGACAGAAAACAGAGTGGCAAATTCAATTGCCCAGAAACTCAGGAGATGTCAGGGATTCTGGGAAAGAGTGAGCATCCTAGGGATGGACATGTGAAGAAGCTTCAGGAACCAAAGCAAGGGAAGGTATATGGGTTAATCTGTCAGTACCACCTTTCCCCACCTCTTATGGCTGTTGCTGGCTTCATCATCCTCACGTTTTCCTTCCCACAACTGCGCTTTTGTGGGAATCAAAGACTAATGAAATTCTGGCTACACAGAAGCAAGATGCAAGAAAAGAGGAATCCAACTAAGGATCTGGAGACATATATGATGCACAAGCAATTCTCATACAGAATTCTGCTAGTCCATGGGCTTTTGCATAACCTTAATTTTCAGCTCTGGGAGGAAGGAAATGAAATAGTCAGCCCTGGGATGAATGACCAGTCCAGCCCAAGACAAAGGAACAGCTGGTTACTGCCTGCAAGCCATGTGGTATGCATGGTGTGGGTTTTGGCCATACTGAAACATTATGTTGCTTACACGACAAAAAAAGATTGGTCAGCTCCTGCTGAAACAACAGACCCACTTAGTCTGGATCTCTGCTGCAAGGAGAAAATGTGTATCAGGGCTGCCAGATGAGTTAATTTTGTATTAGATGCAGCCCCAGCCTGCAAGTCCATTTATCTCCCACTTTGGCTAAGATCAACTGTTGTTTGTTCCCAAACTCTTCCTCAGTATAGAACTCTGGAGCCTGGAAGCAGCGTTTTCTGCAGAAGACATGCAGTCAGCACATACAACCCTTCTCAGTCCAGCCCATGCACAGTCACAGCAAACACCCATACTGACATTCCAATGGACCTCTACCTCCAGACCAAGCTTCAGATCATTTTCATTTCACTAAATCCAAATGGCACTTCCACTTGTGACTGACAATTCAGCCCAGAATTAAGGCACCCATTTCAGGCATCAGCACTGCGCTGTCTCCATGAGCAGTGGGTGTGCAAGCTCCACTTATAGTCACTGGACAGCCAGACAATACAGTCTGTAAAGCCCACATAGCTAATTTCTCCACAGTAGACCTCTAGGGCTCAATTCAGTGGACAACCATCTCGTGCCAGTTGAGACTTGCTAGGGTATACAAGATGTGTGTGGGGCTAGGAGCTAAGTGATGCCCATGACCTTCTGGACTGACAGCTGGGATCCAGGTGACATAGCCTTGGGAAACTCAAATGACAATAGACATGTATGTGTGGACAAGTGCACTGATCCCTTCAAAGTGGGCACATGAATTGCTGTCCAGGCTTCGTTGTCCGAATCTCCACTGGCTTTAAGGGCAGTTTAGAATACTTGGCTCTCATGGAGATGCATTAACACTCAAATACTTGTCTTAATCTTGAATTTCAGTTTCAGAGGATGAGAGAAGAAAAATGATGGAGTGATCTGGAAGATGGAAATCTGCTTTCCTGGTTACTGAAAAGCTTTTCTCTGCTGCATCTGTATGCACCAAGATCTTACCAGGAAAAAAAAAAAAAAAAAA
>VXBL01005558.1:157636-243978 GCA_013400195.1 Aramus guarauna
AAAAGTGAGATTTTCTGTTCCTATGGAAGTAAGCTCATTAACTTCCTGGGTGTTTAGACAAAAGCAGCCCTCACGACTACTCACTGAAAATAATACAAACAAAAAGAATGGCCATGTCTTTGACTTATAAAAATGTTTCCAATGAAAAGGGAAAGCATTTAGGGCTTAATCACAACAACAGAAAAGTATTCTTAAAGGTCTTTGTTTTGTATTAAGCAATTGAAACCAATAGTATCCAATTTGCAAGATATGAAAAACCAAAGATGTCAGCAGATTATAAAAGTCAGTATATCCACAAATTTAGAAAAAAAAAAAGTGTCCTAAGATGACTACCTTTCCTTGCCTACGTTTGTCAACAGTTGAATGAGATATAAATCTTGCTGTGTCCCTGTGCAAACGAATGACAGAAATTACTATGCCTTTGAGTACTCCTGAATACCGTCACGTTGGTTCCCGTAATCCAACTAAAAGGGAGGAAAACAGCTTAGTACTCCCCATAGCATTCCTTCTGGCTTTAGTCTTATATGGTTAGATGGGAATTCTAACCCAGATCTTGCCCTAAGCCCAGAATAAGGATTTGAACCACGGATTTCTGCCTTAAGTCAGGAGAGTATGAGACATGCAGAAGGGGCCACCATTTAATCTGTTTTGTAGTAGCTTCACTGTTCCAAATGTGTAAATGACTGCTGAGACAGACATTAAACAGGCACAGTTCCATCACTTGATGGCAAAGACACAGGAACGAGAGACAGTATGCTCCAATTCTGGTCTTTTCATCAATAAATACATAAGTGTTCATTCAAAGTGGAAAAGGCATAAGGAAAAAAAAAAAAAGATAGATAGCTCCCTCTCCCCCATCTCATAGCTTATGTGAGTGTTCCCTTTACCAAGTTGTGTATCAGTCTCCCTCCTAGATAATTTGATTAGATTTAAGGTAAAGCTGCTCTTTAGTTTCACCGTCACAACAAAATCAAGAATGCATTAGAGATGGAGAATGTTCTCTTTCCAACAGATCCATTGTGCTCTCTGTTGGAAAACCTGAGCCATGAGAAATCTGATTATCTGTGTTGAGTCCATACTTGCCATGGGTAAACCAGGTACCCTCTGGCTTAGTGAGATGCTGAGCAAAGGGTAGGAGACAACTCAATATTATAACAGCTCATTACAAACAGTAACAAAATAATATATAGCTCAAATCCAGCCTGGAAAATTTGCTCCGCAGACTGGTGAGTTTAACCATATGTTAAACTACTGTGAGATGCTTTTATTGTATTAAACAATATACGATACATTAACAGTTCTAGAACTTATTTTAAAAAAAATACTAATATGGTTACACTATCAATAAAATTAAAAATAAAAAAAGAAATCCAAACCAAAAATAAAACTCCCCAGATTCCTTTTTACTCCCATGGTACATTTTTTTATGTGTAAATCAAACTTATTCTGGGCTTCAAGGCACTCATGGAATCAAGTTACTGAAATTTTTGATCACGGATACAGTAAGAGAAATTTCTGTCCATAAAGCAAGGTGAACTTCCAATGTGCTGGATCAAAAGATTAGAGATCATACTAACTGGCCCTTTGACCCATGAAAAGCATATGTAACTGAATATGCGTCTGACTGAAGATTACCATCTGCCACTGTCCAGAAAAACTGTTGACTAAAAGCCATCACTAAGTAGTTCACAGTAAACAGAGTGGCAAATTATTTAAGACCAAAGAAGAAAATCAGAAACTATTGCAAGTGGTAGATGGCAGAGAAACATAAAAAAACAGAGGCAAAAATGGCTATTAAAACATATTTTATACTTATAAAATTACCCTTAATGAACTATAAAATAAATAAGCCTTAATGAACTATAGCAACCACTTACAATTATTTCTGTAGTAATAAGCTTGGAGAATATATTTGCAATATACTGGTCATAAACAAGATATGCTTTGGAATATATAATTTAATAAAGGAGAAGTTACTACAAATTAAAGAGATTCCAGGAATTTTGTGTTTCTGTCACCCCACAGCAACATTTGAGTGGCAAAAGAGAAAATTTCCTAGGCCAATAAATAGCCCATTTTGTTCATACAAGCTGAGATGCACTTTTTATAGCTTCTCTCTTGCATAAAATTTCTCCTCTATAGTCTTTTTAATGCTGTGTTCTGGAAAAAATGTAAATAAATATTGGTCATTGGGATCTGCCTTGTACAGAGCATTTAATAGGAATCCTTAATTGCATGTTGTAAGCATAATACAAATGGCAGTTGTAAAACTAAGAACAATTTTGTTCACAATAATCAAGAATGCCTCTTCATATAGCAACCTTTTTTACAAGGCACAGTACTAGACATCAAAAAACCAATCCTTGCAGAAACTGAAATAGAGAAAATTCCACTTTTGCATAAAAAAGTAATTTTTTTCACTGGCGCGGTGGTCAAACACTGGAATATGTTGTTCAAAGAGTTTGTGGAGTCTCCATCCTCAGAGGTGCTCAAGACCTGATGAGACACTGCCCTGAGCATCTGCTCTAGGTGACTCTGCTTGCACCAGATGACCTCTGGAGGTCCCTGACAACCTCATACATTCCATAATTCTGTAAGGCACTTGTTTGCATTTTAGAAGTTTAGCTTTTATTTAGCTAAGGAGATGTACAACCAAAAAAGCAAAGTGCAATATGGACAGTTATTATCAGAGTCTAGAATTGGGTAGGCTTTCTTCTACCCCCATTTCAAAAATCCCTCCAATCCAAACCTGTGCAGACCTTGCTCAAGATACTGCTGTTGTGTGGCTCTTCTTCTGTAAGCACTCTAGAACTCAAACTTTGAGAAGAAAAAGCAGATGCCTTGAAAATATTCCACATACTATACGGCTTTTTTTATCGAAAGACTAGGCAGACAATCAAAAAGGATCAAATTACAACTGTTTAATGAGTTACTGCTTGTCAGCAGAGAGGCAGCAATGGATGGGATGTTATTCTTAGCATGTTTTGATGACATGACATCAAAACTAATGCATTTTACTCTGCACTCTCAGCAGGCTGTAGGACAGCTATAGCAGTTCAGTTAACAAGAGGTAATTCAATCAACCACAGTAATGTGAAAATTGAAATGATGTACCTCTACTCCACCTTGTTCAACGTTTCGGTGACAAGAAACGTTGCCCGCCTTCTGAGTTGGGATGGTAAGATTCATTTGAGATACCCAGTTGTAAATACAGTGTCTCTTTGTACAAGCTCTCAACATAGTAATTCCTGATGACCTACTTGTGAGAGAAATGAAACGGTTTCTGCACTATATAGCAAAGTCATTCAACACTGTAATGTAAAAAGCCCATTTCGGTGTTAAAATATGGCTATTAATTGGGGAATTAATAATCTGTCAAAGCTTAAGCAACTTCCGTAACAAACTCAGAAATAAAAAAGCCATTTCTCCAGCAGTTTTTTTAGGAAATACAGTGATTTCTTTAATGACTATTAAAGTCAAAAGGTTCCTTTTCCAGATACATCTAAAAAGCCTCTTTTGAGAGCTGAAACATATTCTGTAAATGAAAGGTTGTTGTGAAGCAGATTCTAACTCCTATTAAAGCCTAATGAAACTAACAAGGGATATTGCAGAAAATTCACTGAGTATGGTGGAATTATAATTCTCTTTTTAAAGATGGTTTGAGAATCTCACATCAGAGAGATAAATGCAATTAGGAGTTTATTATTTATATATTGAACAGACTATATATTAACAAAATATGGATATCTCTAAGATCCACCCTAGGAAGTGGATAGCTAATAAAGACATGGTAACCACTACATTATAACTCATTCAGGTCTGAAGTTATGCGGGATTTTGTAAATTTTTTTTTAATTATAATTTTTTTTTTAATTTTCATGTTAATGAAGACCTAGGAAGAAAAGGAGGTCATAGAAATAGCCCTGAATTGTTGATTTCAGTCTCAGATTTAAACAATACCTCCCAAATCATTACGGTTGCTTGGAGAGATTAAGTTGTTTGCAAAGGAGAACACAACGATCTACAGCACATCTTGGGACAAGGCCATCTTCCAACTAGGTTGACCACCACCACCTCTCTAGTGGGTTGACCTTGGCTGGATGCTAGGTGTCCCTCAAGCTGCTCTATCACTCCCCTCCTCAGCAGGAGCATCGGGGGAGAAAATAAGATGGAAAAAACTTGCGGGTCAAGATAAAGGCAGTTTAATAAAGCAAAAGCAAAGGCCACATGCAGAAGCAAAGGAAAAGAAAAGATTTATTCTCTACTTCCTACCAGCAGGTGATGTCCAGCCACCTCCCTCGAAGTAGGGCATCGGTACATGTAGTGGTTGCTCCAGAAGACAAACACTGTAATAACGAATGTCTCCTCTCCCTTAGCTTTTACTGCTGAGCGGATGTCTTATGGTACAGAATATCCTTTTGGTCAGTGTGGGTTGGCTGTCCTGGCTGTGTCCCCTCCCAAGATCACGCCTAATGCCAGCCTACTGCTGCAGGGGGAAAGAAATGTTGTAGAGACAGCCTTGATGTGTGCCAGCACTGCTCAGCAGCAGCCAAAACACCGGTGTGTTATCAAGGCCTTTCTAGATACCAATACACAGCACAGCACTATGAGGGCTGCTGTGGGGAAAATTAACTCAATTTCAGCCAGACCCAGTACAGATTCCCCTGTCTTAGGACACAATGCTTTTCACATTTACATCTCAACAACACAGATAGGTAAAGTGCCTGAGTGTATCAAAGCCTGATGACCTCAGAGCTTCTATATAATCCTACTGTGTGCATGTCCACAGAATGGGAATAGCAACATATAAATTGTGTCTTTGCTACTGATTTTGGAGATAGAACATTGCCATAATTCCAGTGGCTGTGTTGTTCCGATAGAAAAACAAGTTTGTTAAGATTGGATTTCTAAGTTACTTAGGGAGAAAAGATAAAGAACAGTAACACTACCCTTAATATTATGAGTCAGGAAAGTGAAGATCTGTCTATTATTTGCTAGCATCAGAGACCTCTTTTTCAAACTTTTGCTTTCACATACAAAAGCTTTAAAATATCACAGAACCAGTTGAGACTGAAATGGTGATGAAACATGCAGAATTTGTGGCTTTTGTTGGATCAATACGTGCTAGCACAGAACTGGCCACTCAAGCGTCTCCTGGTCCCCCCCACACCAACCTCTGCACTCAGCAGCAGCAGCAACCTTACCCATACTCCTATCATCTCCACGCCAAGAGGAATTGCTCTCCAGAGAAGAATACGCTGTTTTAACCTTATCAAAAAGAACCACACACCTTCCCAAACTGACTTCACTGAAAGTCTGCTCACCCCAGAGCCAAGGGGCACCAGGATGAATGATGGACTCCCTTGGGCTGCTCTTCTCTGCACTTGTCCCTCTCACAACACCAAAATCTCACTGTATTTTGGGGGCTCAATGAGACAGATAATTCAAGCGTTGCCAACTGAAAATGCCAGCTAACAGTGGTGGAGTGATGTGAGAGCAGTATATAAATCTGTGTCGCTCTTATAAAGAGCCTAATCCTCCCTTTTCCCAGGGGCTACTGATTTATGGCTCAGAGAACCCTCCTGAGCCATTAATTGTACTGCAAACACCAACTGCTCCCTCCACGAGACGTCACTGCTCCTGAGGAAATGAGACTATCCACAGGGAAGAGGACACTTGCCACTGGCTCATTCAAAGATTTTAGACATACATTTATGACAATCTTTTCCAAGTTGGAACCTAAATTTTAGGCACCTAAAGCTATGTTTAGGCAGTTAAAGGAATGAGTGGTGGTGTCCATGATTCTAGCTGACTTTTCTTCTGCTTTTTACACGGTCTTTCCTTAACTAGCTGTGAATGACACAGTATATGAGGCCAGAGAGACCATTAGTCTGAATCAGCATGGCCATTTTTGTGTTGTTTCTAGCAGTTCAAACTGAATGCACTGAAGATCAGCCTCTTCTGTCAGGTCCTTAGAGGTGTGTCATCACAGCTAAAGTTTAAAGGCATTACAAAGCATAAGTAATTAATGCTTGCAGATTGTTTTGGGAAGCTCAGATCAAAGACTTGCCATCCATCTGAAGGGTCAGCACTGTGCACAGCCACTCAGCGGGAGTACTCCATTTTCCTACCCATTGCAAAGAAGCTGTGTAGAAACCTGAGACGGGACAAAGAAAGCTGCTGACTGCTTGAAACTCCTACTGACTTTAGATTCAAATCAATGAATTCAAGTTACTACTCATTAATTGAACTTCAGGAACCGTCTACATGTGGGCTTTCAAGCTAAGGCAAATGCAATGTAATACATCCTCCCTTAGGTCTCTTTCACAGTGGAATTAATGACCTGGCATTATGTGATACTTGTAAAGATCAAAGAGCATGCAGATGGACAACAATCAAGGTCAACCTCAAATGTATTCAACCACAGCAACCTGATCTTGTGATGTCCCATCAGAACAATCATCCCTTTGAAGGTTTGGAAAAGGTGTGTATAACTGGTGAAAACTCAGAGAACTTCTGTGAAAAAAATCTACTTTTTACTGACACTTCTGACTTTCTTACCCTGTCACTTTGAAGGATTTTTTTTCTTGTCTCTTAAAATTTTATTTTCTACTGGTAATAATTTCTCTCTTCTACCTGTCTGTATCTCAGATTTTAACTGCTGTCAGGGAAATAATTTAGCTAAGAGAAATGCAGTCATGGCCATTGAAATCAGGAAAGTCTTCAAGAATATAAATGTTAACTTAATTTAAGAAATTGGGCCAAATCTTACAACAAGACTCATTATACAATAATCAGTGAAAATTCAGATCTCATTTTTGGCTCATATAAATTTGAAGCACAAAAGTTACTGCAGAATCAGGATGTATCTCAGTCTTCCTGCCAGAGCAAAAATTGAGCAAGGATGCCAGCACCTGAGCAATTAATTATAGATTAAAAGACAAGAATCACATTGACAAGAATTGACACCCGACTATAAACGTAGGAAACTTTTCAAAATAATAGGAAACAGGGAAAAAAGAAAGAAAAAAAAAAAAAAAGATATCAAAGAGTTATTGATTCCTGATTGTGCTGCAGAGCAAACACAGCAGTAATGCCACAGCCAGGGCAGAGGGGTGAATTATTTTAGAATTTGAATGAAAGATGTCAAAAATACTATGACCCTTTCAGGGCTTGAGAGACTGAAACAAGCTTGAAAACTGAGCCACTCACATAGTGATTAAGCCATATGTAGACGTGTGGTAAAAACAGAGACGCAAAGTAATGCCAGCCCTGCGATATCAATTTAAAAGGCAAAAGCAACACCACGAAACAAACCTGTCTATGTTTTGCCCTTATTTACAATGTTCATTAGGGTCAATTATTGCTCTGTTCCACACCGAGTAGGAACTGCTGTGCTCTTACAACCCGACATTGCCAGGCAAGAGATGCACTGGGCAAATGTCAGAATTTCTGTTGTGAGTGTCAGAAGAGGGTGTCCAGACTTGTCTCCTGCTGGGAAGGAAGGACAGAACTGTAAATGGCAAGTACCACAATGCCACTTGTCAATCTTTCCCTCTCTGCCACATACAGCCCTCATGACCCCAACAGATACAGGCTCCGATGACATTTGTTGGTGGGTTATTGATGTGTTGTGCCTTGGAAGAACTTCCTCTTGGCTCCACATGGTACTTTATGCCCTACCTGGGTGTCTGTTGCTACGAGAGAAAGGTGCAGAATTAATGACATCAGAAGGGGCTGAGGCTAACCTAGCAAAAATCTGTCACACTGAAATCTGTTCTGTTGTCTTGGTTTCAAACTCCAAGATTTAAAACTCTTAGATGAAGATGCTCTTTACTTCCCTAGGCCAGACTGCATGAAGGGACATTCCTCTGCTCTTTCAAACACACACAGTGACCACAAGTGCAGGTTTTATGATTCCTACTGCATTGCAAGGAACCAGAGGTACAGCACACAGGGACCCAACTCAAAAAAACCTTTACATCTCAAAGTAAGGGAAAAACCAAACACCAAAGATAGACCGTATAAAATAATATGTCTGAACCTCATCCTTATTGGTCAGGTTACAGAAATCATTGAACCACATAATAAGCCCATAAATGAATTAGGCAAGGAAAACTGTGATTGCAAAGGAGGGAAAAATAATCCAAATTAAAACAATATTTTCTAGTTTTCTATAATAATTAATTCAATTTAAATTCAAAACAAGGCAGTTGCACATTCAGGAAACAGATACCTGGAGCCTGATCATTGCTTTTCCGTAAGGACTGCAGCCCTGCTCTGGAGATGCTGGCCACGATGGATTTTTAGCTGTACATTAAAGATTACATTTTGACTGTAATTAGAGTGGAACTCCTTGCTTGGGATATTTCACTTTTTAAAAACTTATGATGGTTCAAAATGCAACTGTTCAAATTAACAAGAAAGGAATGGCTGTTAAAGATTAAATAACTACTTCCTGGATCAGGAAGCCTTTGAGCTTCAAGTTGCTGAAGGCTGGAAGTATATTCTGCTGAATGAACACTTCTACACTTTCCTGTTGTTCTGCTCTTCCATAGGTGAGCATCCCCTACCAAGAAGCGAAATTCTGTTTTAGTCCTCTATGCTCTCAACTCTTTATTCACTGACCAGATGCTAAGGCTGGAAAGAACAGTAAGTCCATATGGTTTAAGGACCTTTATAACAAAATCCACGTACTCAGGCCAGTAACCTTTGTTTGACTGAAGCGCGTCTTGTAAATGGGGAAGGCACCTTCTGCTACAATGACTTAATCCAAGAAAAGGGCACAGAGTAGTCAAGTCATCTTTCATTCTCTTTTTCTTTGGCTAAATAGATCGAGATGATTAAGTTGTCATTGGAAAGCATATTTTCCAACTATCAAATGCATGCAGCATCTTTCTCAAAGTTTGTCACCTCTTTTTTTCTATAAAGAATGCTTAAGACTTAGGATTCCAAGAGTCTTGATTGTCACTTTGTGTAATTGTGCACTCATCCAAATGAGTCAAAAGGAGGAGGGCACAGAAGGTCTATCTAAGCTAAGAAATCCTGGCGCTAGAGAAAGACATTGTTAAGGAGGGACTTCTTTCAGACTGCTACTGTGATACTGTCCTTTTAAAGATGTTTACTGATGTTGTACCATAAAAGAAAAAAGAGCAGCTGCAATGCTGCTACAATATGAGCAACGTGACCCAAAAGTTCCTGGGCTATTTTCCTGAGGTGTCAGTAAACAAACGCACAGACATAAGTCCCCAGGAATTTCTCCGTGTCTGCCGTAGATGCTCCTCTCTCCCTCTGCCAGACAAAACCGCCCCAAGGCAGCAGTGACATACTTACAGCAGGGGCCTCGACAGGCAGAAGTCAGGGCTCAGAGCTCTCCCAAACAGCTGGTCTCTGCACACACTGAGCCAGCAGCCGATGATGCCACCACTGCTTGAAAAACTCACGGGGAAAAAGTACCTTTTACTTTTCAATATTCATGATGTATCTTATGGAAGGAATGGCTTGTCTGCCAAAGTCATGTCTGATTTATGGGGGGGNACTGTTGATTCAGTATCATTATTGCAAAAGTAGAAACACGAACAATGAAAAAAGAGGAAGGACACTTTGTATGTTAATGATCATAATGATCATTAGTGATCATTGAAACTAATAGCATCATTTCTTTAACTCACTCAATAGTGATCTTCAGGCTTCTCATCATGGCTGCACTTGTAAAAGCTAAAGAAGCCTACCTTGAATATCATGCAAATGGGACTTAAACCACTTGAACAGGGTGTCTGGTGCTGTTTCTTTTGGCTCCTTACTGATACATCACAGAACAAACTCTTTGATGACATGTTAAATGGAAGTTCTGGACAGTCATTGCTAATCTTGGGATTTTATTCAGTTATGTGTCCTGTACCAATCAGACTACTTTGTAACTAGTTCCCTAGCTTGCTTTCTTCCCTTTATTTTCTCTGAACAGTCATGTAGAGTTAAACCCAGCTGTTCTCTACCTCCCTGAAGTATGTAAGACAGTTTTATATGAAACAAACTGTTGAGGTAGTTGAAATTTTAAATTGACTGATATTTTAAAATCCATTTGCATTGCAATTCAGAACAGAAAATTTATTCACTATGGACATGGAAATTCTGAAAATGTTCTGTTTCGGAAATCTTTAAAATATAAGTGTAAAATCTGTCACAAACAATTTGGGGTCAACCTAGAACTTGTTCTAATATAACTCAATGCAGGTTTTCCCACGTTTGTACTGCTGGAGACTAACTTGTTTTAGAACTTTAATAATTAGTTTCACAACTGATGATGAAAAGTAGAGCATTATATTTTTCCTGGGACTTACATTAATATCTCTAGGTTCACTTCCCTCAAGACATGAATCTCTTAACAGAAGATTAACTCTAGTTTTCCAATGGAGTTTTACTGTAGGAATATTTTGGTTCTCTGACTTTCTCCACTTAAGGGACTTAGATTAAAATGTGTCTAGATTTAGTCAACTGTTGATAAGATTTGTGATTTCTAGTAGATACGAATACTTAACTATACATAAAAGAAATTTTATTATACTATAGATTATCATGATGGATCACATTTTCAAACTAGACTAATGCAGAGTAAAACCAGAGTAATGCAACTAAAATTATTGTAGTTACTCTAAACTTAAATCAGCAGGACAGATCACTATCTGCACCCGTAAGCAGTGTCTCTTATGTAAGAGAAGAATAAAAATATATGTAGAATTTTTATCTATCGATGTATATATATATACACACACGTATATGTCATAAGAACATCCATATTTGATCAATCTAAAGGTGATATCATCCTTAATTCAGTGCTGGGCAAACACCTAAGTAAGCACACAAGCATAGAAAAATATTTACAGTGATTTCTCCTAGCAATAATGTAAGGCACATGATCATCCTCATCCCAAAACAGTGAGATGGTACTTGACATCCTTCAATGGGTATTTTCTTTCATGAATTTACATAATTCCTTTCTGTACGCAAACTTTGTCATCCACAATATCATACCAGAAATTCCAAAGCTTAGTACACCTTGTGTGAAGAATTTTCTTTTTGTGATTGTTTAGAACTAACGTCTGCTAGTTTGAGTTGAGAGCATGATGTAGAAAGAAGGCTAACTGGAAGGCAATGACTTCATCCTCAAGTGGAAGGACAGCATTGTCAAGTAACACTGAACACTTGTAAAACAAAACAATAAACAAAATCTATCCAATCCTTTGTGCTTCCTCTAGGGTAGTTCCAGAGGATAGGATCATAGAATTGTTTGGGTTGGAAAAGACCTTTAAGATCATCGTGTCCAACCATTAACCTGAGACTGCCAAGTCCAACCATTAAACCATGTCCCTAAGCACCACATCTACGCATCTTTTAAATACCTCCAGAGGTGGTGACTCCAACACTTCCCTGGGCAGCCAATGCTTGACAACCTTTTGGTGAAGAAATTTTTCCTAATATCCAATTTAAACCTCCTCTGGTGACACTTGAGACCATTTCCTCTTGTCCTATTGATTGTTACTTGGCAGAAGAGATTGACACCCACCTCACTAACACCTCCTGATGTTTAGGGGACTGGAGCATCTCTCATATGAGGAAAGGCTGAGAGAGCCGAGTCCGTTTAGCCTGGAGAAGAGAAGATTGAGAGGAGATCTTAGCTATGCTTATAAATATCTAAAGGGTGGGGCCAGACTCTCTTCAGTAGTGCCCAGTGTCAGGACAAGGGGCAACGGGCACAAACTGGAAAACAGGAAGTTCCATCTCAATATGAGGAAAAGCTTCTTCACTCTGAGAGCGACCGAGCACTGGGACAGGCTGCCCAGAGAGGTTGTGGAGTCTCCTTCTCTGGAGAGATTCAAAACCCACCTGGCTGTGATCCTGTGCAACCTCCTCTAGGTGATCCTGCTTTAGCAGGAGGGTTGGACTAGATGATCTCCAGGGGTCCCCTCCAACCCCTACCAAACTGTGAATCTGTGATTCAGGTAGTTGTAGAGAGTGATCTCTTGTCAGCCTCCTCTTCTCCAGACTAAACAACCCCAGTTCCCTCAGCCGCTCCTCATCAGACTTGTGCTATGGACCATTCACCAGCTCCATTGCCCTTCTTTGGACATGTTCCAGCACCTCCATGTCCTTCTTGTAGTGAGGGGGCCCAAAACTGAACACAGTCCTCGAGGTGCTGCCTCACCAGTGCCGAGTACAGGGGACAATCACTGCCCTGGTCCTGCTGGCCACACAATTTCTGATACAAGCCAGGATGCCATTGGCCTTCTTGGCTACCTGGGCACACTGCTGGCTCATATTCAGCTCATAAAACTCTCCTTTTTTCGTCTTCCTCTTCATCCTGGTTGGGTGGTCTATAACAGATTCTCACCATTATATCTGCCTTATTGGCCTTCCCCCTGATTCTTACCCATAAACACTCAACCCTACCATCACCATCATCAAGCTGTAGACAATACAGTCCCTAACGTACAGGGCAACCTCACTGCCTCCCCTTCCTTGCCTATCCGTTCTGTAGAGTTTATAGCCATCCATTGCAGGACTCCAGTTGTGTTAGTGACCATCATGGAAACATGGTGCAATGACTATATCATAGTTCAGGCTAAGAAATCTCCACTAAATTGTTGTAAAAAGTCCCAGTGAGCTTCAGTATAATGCAGTATCTACTAACTACAGGAGTGATATCACACATGCTTTATGCGAGTAGCACATGAGAGGTGTCTAAACCAAAAGTTGTACCCACCCTCCATTGCTTCCTGCCTCAGGACTCCTACTTGCTATCTGCAGTAAAAGTCCCATTGATACTCCCGGGTTCTGGCTTTACTAGTCAGAAACCCTGCCATGGCAGCAGGCATGCTGACCTGGGATTCCAGAGCCCTTTGGGTGGTAGAAATTCTGTAAATCTAATAATTTCTCCTTAAATAATGGCCTAGCGACTTTCTTTCCAAAGCAGTAGTCAGAAATGCTTTGTATCAGACAGATTATCAGAAATAACTTATGAGTCATTCTCCTAGGGAAACGAGGCAAAAAATAACAGGCAAAGAAAATCCTTTTTTTGTGTCTTATGTTTTACATTTAAAGCACATTCTTTACAAAGAAAATATACTATAGCTTAAACTTCACTAGTGGGATGAAGTTGCTTTGATGTCTCATCTATCTTGGTAAGGTTACAGCCCAGTCTCCATGCAGACCAATAGTCCTTTGGGGGGTGGATCCAGAGCAACGATCACCAGAAACTAATTTTTATTTTTGTTCATACTACAATTTCCCATTGTTTGTCTTCCTTCTTCTCAGGAGGACTTTGCTCAAGGGTCACTTTGGAAGATCTCAGCATATCTGGGGGATGTTGGATTGCCCAGGACTCTGTTTCAGTCTGGGGTCTTTAACACTGCTTCTGCATCTCTAATTCACATGGATTTAGGAGTCCTTAATTAGCATTGCTGTGAGATCCACATAAAATGAAACACAACACAAACAGCAGAGAAAAGGGTAATAAGATGTTTTGTTTGAATACCAGCTTGACTTACATTTAAAGATCCACTAAGGGTGTTATTTATGAGTTCGAATACCCTTTAAAGGAAATTATTTTCATAGGGCACACCTGAATGTACAAGTTAAGATTGTTTTTCTTACCATTATCAGCTTCCTAAACTGTCTCCCAACCATCATATTCTGTATGATAAAACATTTAGTTAAAGCCTTTTACCTGTGGACACCATAGCCAGATCAGCGCTTGACAGAGACCGCGATGATTATGACAATGAACAGGAGAACGGCCAACGCAATAGACAGAAGGCAGCACTTCATCTTCCGGGCTCGTAGCTAAAGGAGGAGAAAGACAAAGAAATAAGTGCATAGAGATTTAACATGAAGATGGAGGGTAAATCCATGAAGAAATTTTGCTATTTTTCCACAGGTAGGAGTATTTGAAACAAGTCAAAAAAACATGGAAAATTTGCTGCTTTCAGACTGACTCATCCTTCTGAACAATCCAGATTCTTCCTTTTCAGTGACAATCCCTTAAACACAATCACCTTCTCCGCACAACTTCCTTTCTGCTTAAATCATTGTTTGTGTCACACTAAATTTCCAGATTCTGCTTGGAGGGCTGGACTTGGGTAAGGCTATTCAGTTTAGTTTTGGTCTGGGGGCGTCAAATCTTCTTTCTGGGTGCCAGGGGAAGACTGCAAGATAAAGATGTCTCTCTCCACCCTGCTGTGCAATGAAATCTAGCCAAGCAATAAGGTAAGCTGTTTATAGGGTAGGTAAATGTAACTCCAGCATTAACCACCCTGATTTCATTCAAATTAAGATATGGTAAAAGAGAGATTCTACAGGGTTTTAATTCTGATGTCTGTTTCTACTTAAACCCATCAGACTTCCCAGTGACCTCCATGGCCATAATGTTGTTTGTTCCAATTTAAAATCTTTTCCAGATAGTTCAATTCATCTTCCTCCCTTTTGGAGAGATTAGAAAGGTGTTTCCATGATCCCACAGTGCCAGTAATCCTCTTATCAACACATAAACCCCAGTAACTTCAGTGAGACATAGAGTCAACTCAGACTTAATAACATCATCTTGACTTGATAAACCAACTTAATTTGTCCAGACTTCTTTACTTTTCTTATAGCTGAAGCAGCACTCTTACAGGAAAGATTATGTTAATATTATTGCTGTTATCCACTTTTCTTTCCTTTCTTCCCCTAAATGCTGTAATCATCCCTCCCAGTCTGCCTCAGATCCTTTGCTAACTGATTTACACCACCCTGCACCACATTGCATTTCCCACAGAGCAACAGTTCCCCAGCTATTTTGTTCTACAGATGTTTTGGCCTCTTACACTGCAAGTGACAGAAGACTCATCTCTTCCACTGGTGCTCCAAAGCTCAGTGCCTCATTCCCTCACAATTCCCCCCAGGGCCCATCTGTTTTGCTCTGCAGAGCTGGAGAAGCACTTCGAGCAGATAACTATGATGCATGACCTGTTGTCTCCTCCAGAATCAGTCACCAACCAAACTGCTATTTTTTATTAAAGTGTGGATTTACAGATTACTATTTTTTAACAAATTAAAATGCTATGTTGTCCTATGTCCATAGCAGATAATCAGTGATTCATCTTGGCTCTCCATTTGCTTTTCAATTACTCACACAGAAATGTTTTCTTTGGGTTTGGAAAACATAGGTGCTTGAAATATATCATTCCATGGGCATGTATTGAGAAGGATCTTTTTGTCAGGTAAGCTAGGAAGGAGGGTGCAGGGGGACACTATTCTTCCCTGCCCCAAAACTCTACTGGGGGCACCCATTTGCTCACACTTTTCAATCAGTTTACTGTTGGTCCTGGGTTCAGCTGGGATAGAGTTAATTTTCTTCCTAGTAGCTGGTATAGTGCTGTGTTTTGGATCGAGGATGAGAATAATGTTGATAACACACTGATGTTTTGGTTGTTGCTGGGCAATGTTTATACCAAGTCAAGGGCTTTTCAGCGTCTCACACTGCTCTACCAGTGAGGAGCCTGAGGGTGCACAAGAAGCTGGGACAGGACACAGATCGGACGGCTGACCCCAACTGTCCAAAGGGATATTCCATACCATATGACGTCATGCTTAGTAAGTATATAACTTGGGGGAAGCTGGCTAGGGGTTTAGACCGCAGCTTAGGAACTAGCTGGTCATCAGTGGTCTATGGGTGGTAAGTAATTGTGCTGTGCATAATTTGTTTTCTATATTCTTTTATCATCATCATAATCTTCCTTTTCTGTCATATTAAACTGTCTTTGTCTCAACCTAGGAGTTTTACTTTTTTTCCCCCAATTGTCTCCCCCATCCCACTGGGAGGGGGGGGAAGGAAGTGAATGGTGCATGGTTGTTTTAGCTGCCTGCTGGGTCAAACCACCACACTGTAACTCTTGGGGGACAATACAGGTGCACCAGAGCTATGTCTCTAACAATATTTTTCACCCACAAAGTGATGTTTATTCATAGTGGCTCTGCACTTGCAGCCTTCATTTATAGAGGGGTAACTCAAATGTTTTCTGAAAGCTGAGTGCATGAGACAACAGGCCTGGTACGGCATCCTCTTTTCTTTTAACCTTGATTAATTCCAAGCCATATGAGGAAAACTCGGCTTAAAACTGCAGACCATCTTAAAACACCTAGATGTCCTTGTCCACCTCCAAAATGCCAGAGCCTTTGTTTGGTCAGCAGAGGATGCTAATGGGTCATTTAGCTTCAAGCAGCATTCTCAAATATTTCTAATGAGATTTTCAAAGGCTGTACAGTTATCACTTGAGATGGCTTTTCCTTCAGTCCCTTTGCAGAGATTCCCTTGTTTTGCTCTTTCCAGCATTGCAAAGTCCTATTCACTCTTATTTTGCACTTTACGTAGACTCCCTACCCCCCCCCTTTTTTTTCTTGTTTTTAATTGACATAAAGCAAGCATAAAACTCACCCATAAACAGACTAATCAGAGGGTAGGGGAGATGCAGCCAAGCCTGTATTCTGGTATTTTGTTCACATTTTATGACCTTGTCCTGGCTGGTAAGTCAGGATAATGATTCCTGCTCTGTTTACAACATCTCCTAGTGGATTTAGTATTACTGTCCTTCACAGCCATATAATCTGTTGCAGGATTCTCCTGTTAATTCCTAGTTCTTTCTTTACTTTATATTTCTATAAGGAAAATGTTCAGTTCTTTGAGTCTCTTTAGTCTCCAGTCATAAATTTGTACATGCTGGAGGACCACTAGAAATGCAGCTTCTCGCCCTGCCTGATCACACAGCCTATTTCTAGACACACTGAGGAAAAGTGGCCCTATATCCCAGCTTCTTTTTGTCACTTAAGTGGAAAAATACTGATAGATGAGCAAAAGCCAACAGTTCCCCTCAAGGTACATGCTGCTTCAGGAAGGGCTATGCAAGCATCTCTTCACATATGACTTGACATCCGATGGAGTTCACCAACCCTGTCCTGTGAAGGGGACAAGTCTACATTTTGGTAAGCTCGTGACCCGTTCCCTGCCCTTATCAGAGAAGAAAGATTAGCACAGACCACATTGGATAGATTGTTCTGTTCACCAGATAGGATCTGCAGACCATGAATATTTATAATATTAATTTCAATATTACATTAATATAAACTAATAAACAGCATAAATAATAATATTCCATATAATGGTTGTTATTCCTAGTTTAGGTCAACAGAATCTGATTGCCAAACTGACATTATAAATGGTGTCTTAATGCCATCACTGTCATCCTTGAGGGAAGTTTAGAGGCAAAACCGAAACACATCTCCATATCTTTAATAAATCCAAGGCACCAACGCACACTGGAAGCACATCAACATCGGAAATGTAAATACTCAACAGCTAGGAAGTGCTAGAGTTGACACTTCCCATGTATGCATACACAAGCAGTACTTTTTCCCCTCCCTTTCAAGCAGGATCTCTGCCTTATTTAGTAAATGGGTAATTATTATGCCATGTACATCATGTATGTTTACAAATTTTATTTATCTACTCAAGTTTTCTTGGGACATCCACCTAAAGCCACGTCCACATGAGACCACGCAAACCTTTCTCTTAACATCAAGATATTAATTTTCCACACATGCCATGGGTGGAATTTTAACCAATCTGAAGAGAATTCCAGTTCTTGAAAAGAAAAAAAGAGAAGAAAAAAAAAAATGTAATTCATGATGCCATCCCTTGAATCAAGGTTAGTCTATGCTTTACATGGAAATGGTAAACCATTTCAAAAACTGTAAGGGGATCATTTGTCACCAGGGCAAGTTCTTTACTGCCCTGAGACAGATACTATTAGGTTTCTGCCTCAAAATCAGTAGTCTCAGAACAGCAAAGCCACATCTACAGAAAGTTTAAGGGAAAAAAACCCAAAACACAAAACCCCCACAACCCAACAAAAAAACCAAACCACCTGTAAAATGAATCATTTATTTTACTACATAATTCTTCAGGGAGCTTTGCATTTTTATAACATTTCCCACGCATCCGACTAATCCGCAGTTGATTTCACTCGTCTTCTTCCTGCTCCTTCTCCCGTCAACTGCCAAAGACCTTTCTTTCACACTGTGCATTCATGCTGTTCCCTATTGCCCTTGACTTTCTCTGGCTCCAACACAGGAAGCTCTGAGGCAATGTGACCTCCTCTCAGTTCCTGTAACCTTCACCTACGATTGCTTGCAGCAGCAATTATAACTTTGCCCAGCATCTTCCACTTGCACTTGAAGCATACTTAGCTGCTTAACAAAGAAAAGACTTACCTAGGACTATCGGCACGGCAGAGGTATCAAAAGCTGAAGTCTACTCTTGGCACAAACTGAATCTTGAGGATGTTCCCCCCAACAAAGAGAAACTGAGGGAATAGGGTTTTGGCGGGTTTTTTTGTTTGTTTGGTTGTTTTTTTTTCTCCCTCCAGAGACTTGAAGGTTTCTCCAAACACTCATAGAGGTGACAAAAAGGTATGGCTGCTTTCTTTGTTTTTTTTTTTTATTTTTTTTTTTCCTGCTAAATTGCAAAGTCCTGTCCACATATAGGAGGCATTAGAATTTAACAAACCTCCTAAAAACCATGTTCCTCCCAGGGAAACACATTTCCCAAAACTCCATTTTGGAAAACATTGATGCAAATAGAGATATAGAAATCAATGCAACAAACAAAATATCAGGCTGAATTTGGGAAAAGTTTAAAGTATTTTTTTCTGCTAGAAAATGTATGAGAAATAATTATAAGCAGTATTATCTGATTTCATTTTAATTATATTAGCTTATTCTGAACCTTGAATGGTATGCTGTTGCACTGCTCTGGTTTTATAGCTCTGTCCCAACCTGTTGTAAGCCCATCTCCCATAACACCTAGAATTTGTTGATTAAATTGGAGCTAATCTATTTTCATTGTACACATTTTCCCAAGATGAAAAGAATGCAGCGTGGGACAAAAAAAACCCTAATCCTGTAGTTAGACATAATGGCTTTTTACAGTTATTTTTGCTAGGCTCTCAGGGTCTTTTTTTTTAAAATGGTATAGGTAAAGATATATTTTAAACCTGACAGAGGCTCTTTAAACACACATGTGAAATAGGAGTGAAAAGCAGGGAAGGAATGAGCAAGGCTATTTAGGGACACAGCTGAGAAGCACTTTATATTGACAGGCGAACTGGATGTGACTGAGCCTGGAAGAAGCCTTTCCTTCATTGTTTCATAAAAATAAGCTGCAAGTCATATTTTACAGCCTAGAAGATATTTATTTCTCAGGGGTGAAATGTGAAATGTTGAAAGACATTTTAATTATGTCACAACAGATAGTTAAGTAATTAAAAACTATTAGAGCCCATTAGAGCCCCAGGCCCAGAAAAGCATGTTTCATCTCGGAAATTCCTTAGCGAATGCAGTTACAAGGAGGAAAGATATGTTTTCTTGCTAAGGATTCAAAAGCTAGCTAAACCAAACCATAAATAATAGGAAAGGAGAGAGGAAACTGCTTTTCCTGTATTTATGTAGAGTAGAAAATAATTAGTCAAACCAGTAAGCATTTGATTCACACATGGAAAAGCAGCATCATGCTTCTCTACCCTCTGTGGATTGGTTACACCATACACAGAAAGGCAGTAAGGTCAAGTTTTCACAACCGGCTCTACTACGGAGGCGAAAAGCAGTAGAAACAGAGATTTTAGTTCAGACAGGGATCTGTACTAGAACACTTTCTCTATTTTGGGAAGCTCAGAGCATATGACATGACCTCAGAGTAGAGACATGTCCCACGACTCCATGGTGGTGGCATTTTCTAGGTCTCCTGCAGAACAAAAGCACTGGGCAGGCTGCTATCATCAGCTAAATTAACCTCACCAATATCCCACCTTCTTATTCCACCTCTCACTGTTCTTAGCCTGTTCTTGGACTAGGATAAGGATGATGATAGCAGAGAAAGACCATCGCCCATGAAGGCTATTCCAAGACCACATGTCTGTCCCTCCCTCCTGTAATGCCACATAACGTAAGCATTTGGAATACCCTTGGCTTTTCAGTTGCGTTGTATGGGCAAGAACCTCTCTCCTAGGGGAAGAGATCCATTTTTCAGTCATCGTTTCTTAGAAGCCTTATTATGGTAAGTAAGCAAAAAGTTACCCCCTACTCAGTACCAAAAGACTGAGTGAGACCAGCCTATTTTACCTACAACCATGTTTATGTGTATTTTAAACACAATTTTAAAATAATGAACAATAATGAAGCATTTTCCAACAGAGCCAGGATTACAAGAAATGCTGAAAGTACAATTCCACTACTCAAGCAAAGAAATCATTGAAGATTTATCTGCTATGGAGATCTATTTCCTGCAAACCCATCCAGCAAATAAAACCTAAAAATGATTGAATTTAGAAACCACACAATAACAGCCTCCAGTTATCAGGTCAGGTCCTTTTAAGGGCCTCTATTGGGCAATGAAAATCCACCTTGATTAATTTTCAAGTACTGTTTCCTTCATTGTAAGATTAACAAATCTGTTTGACATAAAACGGTACATTTTATATGCAAATCTCTGTAGAGAGAGTTTTGTGACATTAAAGAGGTTCACACAATTTTGTTCACCCTGCCCTCAGAGGTCATTTGGAATTGCACAAAAGCATTTTTCTATGCCCTTTATATGCATTTTGAAAGCTAATTTGAGGTCTGCTGGATTGAGAGCCCAGGTCCTTAATTACGTTTGGATGTGTTTATACAGGGATGACATTATGAATCTGAAACTAGTGTCATTCCAATATACACAAGCAGAAACTCTGCTGAAGGCTGTGGAATTCTCTTGGGAAAAAAAAGGAAATATTGGAGTAACACAGCAGAAAATCAGACTTTGCTGATGTGTGTTTACCTCCAAGCATTATGTAGAAATACAGAGGGGAAAAAAATCCCCTTACACTTGCACCAGTGTTTTCATCATTATTATTTTTGTTTTATATTCCATTTACATTGATAAGATCCCTCAGCTAAGTCATACACAATCATCTCTGATAAGAGACTAAACACTCTGTGTTATTGCAATGGAAGTGAGGAATATGACCTTTAACATGTGTACAAATTAAAATGCACTGACCAAATTTGGTGACCTTTATGGTAAAGCTTCCTTATAGAGTAACAATGAATTTTCTATTAAATATCACTGCTTCTGCAGACAGGCTAGAAAAGGCCAGTAATATTATTAAGCACTTTCAGTGGTTTTAAATGAGAATGAAGCAGACAAGTTGCATATAAGTAAAACCCACAAGACATGAGAGCAACAGGAAAAGACCAGCCCACACCAGCAAGGACATATCACCGTGCTTTGACACACTGTTTTTGTGTCTTCCACAGCATTTGGACTAATTTTAAACTTTCCTTTATGACGTTGCATCTATGTATTTGACACTTCCCACTAATTCTGCACAGTCTTCCCATTCCCTGTAATTCTCTTCGTGATTCCCTTATTCATTTATCTTCTTTACATACACCCCAGGTGAAGCCAACTGCCATCTACAGGTATGGTTCCGCAGCATATCCTATTGCAAGACTTAGTTTTCTGCCACATAGGCCTTTAGCCAGCGATAACCATTCAGGATTATATTTTCCATGCCTGCAATCTATCTCAAGCTATTTCATTTAAAATAAAATATTGCAGTCAAATCAAAGAAAACTATTGAAAAATGTCCAAATGTCCTGCCCCAAGAAAGATAATGCAAACATCTTCTCTAATGCGTCCATGCTTTGGAGGAAGATGGGGAATGTGAGGAGGAATAGGGAGAAAGGAGTTTGTCCCTTCAGCGAGGGTGCACTTTTTAGTGTATCTAGGAAATTTGGCTCAGCTTGGGAAAGGTATGACTTCTCTCAAACTCTAGTTGATATACACTCATGTTCAAAATCTGGGGTAAGTTTCACCATCTGCAACCCTCTCCTGTCAGGATGAGAATAGGAGCAAAATATTTTTCTGTGTTGGTTTGCCTAAAAGCAGACAGGGCCTGATGTTAATCCTGTACACACAGATTTAATTGCTGCATTTTCGAACTTCTGAATGCTTGAATTAGCAATCTTAATATTCTCTTAATATACTTGTTATTTTAATGACTGAGACATCATTTGTAATAACAAATGATAATGGCTTACTTTTCTATCGTGTCTTTCAAGGCAGCAGGCCTCCAACGTGATTTACAAATTCACTATAAAGAGGATTATTTTTTTCCCAGCACTGGAATGAAGCCACCTACCTCTGGCAGCTGTTTAAATTCTACATAGCAAATCTAGCCAGCAGTGTAAAAGCAGGTAATGACTATTGTGCATACCTGAAACACCAGAGAGCCCACATTTTCCCGAAACAGAATTTGCCCAAGGTACAAATGCCCTTATACTTTTGAAAAAAACACCTTGAGATGCTTAACAGCCCCACACAGGCAGACTCACAGAGACCTTAATTCCCCAAAAATTCAAACCCAGAAACACAGTTGCAAGGGAGCAGAGCAGAAAGAGAATGATTCAAGCACATTAAAGCAGTGCTGTGCTCAGAGAAAACCTTCTTGCTGAGCAGTGTTGATTAGTCAGATTATATTATCATATGAATAGGACTACTTGGTTGGATTGGAAATGGCAATCTTTGGGTCGCTGTGCTGCTGATCTCAACCCTTTCAGCCCAGCAGTTCAGCCAGCTTTCAACCCACCTCACTTATCTAGTCTGTACATCATCAGTTTTTCTATGAGGGAGTTACGGGAGCCAGTGCAGAAAGCCTTAATTGCAGAATCAACTGAGGAAAGATTTGGCTCATTCTCTGTCCCAAAAACTGTTTGGGGTCCCCAAGTTGGCTCCTTATGCCAATAACAATTAGATCAAACTTTGCACAAGCTTATAAGCACCAGAGCCAAAGGAAGTATATAGTCTGGCTCAAGTCCATGGTGTTAATGGAACTACTCCAGTGTGCCTTTATGAGATTCTGGTCTAAAGAAGTTTATAATTTCTCCTTAGTACCATGCATATAGCTATATGCAACATTTTTATTTGAAAATTCTAGTAAGAACGAAATGCTTGGTAAAGGGCGGAGCATCAGCCATGAAGGATCTTCCAACTATCCTCAACCAAATGCAAGTGTCAGATAATGAAAACAAAGGCACTTCAGGGTAGAGGAAAAAATTCATATAACAATATTTTTCATATTGGGGCTGAAAGAAATGATTTTGTGTCTTCAAAGCAGTGTTCTTGAACTAAGACTTGCCTTCGATTCTCAGCACTAATTAAGACAAATTACCCTCAGTGTAAGTCTTCAGGCACCACAGAACAAACTGAAGGTTTAAGTTAGTCTGATTCTATCACCAGAAGGCAGCTGCACATATAAACATTAGTCAGTACATTACAATAAATAATCCACAAAAAAGCTCCTCCCAGCCCTATGAATCATAAGTAAAACCAGTTTTTTCTGGGGGGTTCAGAAAGGTGCCATCAACACCTCAGGAAGTCTGTGTTAGGAGCTGATGAATCTCCAGAGTGGAAATGTCATAGAACCACAATAGGCAGTATTCCGTGTTTGCATTTTCATTAGAGCAACTGATACGATTGAAAAAACAAACAACCCAAGAAGCAGGAAAGACTTACACTACTTGTTTCAAAGTCTGCCTGTTTTTTATTGTGTCCATGGGTTTAACACAAGACATTACATCTTAAAAACTTTGCTCACCACCATCTCTAGACCATCATTAACATCGCTTCTATTCTAGTAGTATCTCTACTACTAAAACAATACCATCATTAGCATGTCAAGCAGTGGTTGACAGGCACAAACTATCATGCATTACATCACAGTGTTGTAGAACAGAACTGACTTCTGCTGCGCTGAACTTTAAATAGATCTCTCAATACGGTAAACAGGGTTTTTCTGGTACTGAAGTCCAAAGAGTGTAGAGGAAAAAATGTTTCAATAACAATATTAAAAGAATGTTCCTTAAAAAAGAAGCCCCAAGAGAACCATCAGGTTTTGCAACCAAGAATATTACCAAAGCTCAAGACTGATTCTTCCTCCCAGGCATGCTATTTTTCCACCAGTTTAGAAGCATTCACCATGTCACTGCTGCTCCTTTGCTGTATGCAGACTATTTGGGAGCAAAGTGCTAAGTAACAGTGAGTAAATTAAACTGAGACTAAGCGTGAAAATCTTCCTTGGGAGAAACAACAAATTGTGTGCTAGGAACTCAAGGAATGCTCACCCCCACACTTGGTGTAACTCAGCATGGGTCTACAGGCAGACTAAAAGCTATTTTAGAGCTTCTTAACCCTACAAATACCTACATGTGAGTCTTCACCTATTCAAAGTAGATCACACAGAAACAAGCTCAGAGTATTAAATAATTGCCAAATGAGCATCGTTGAAGGATAAAAGGATATTTCCTTTCTACTACCTACTAATATCTGTCACAAGAAGAAGTGGATAAAGTCACATCTAGTGTAACACCAGTGAAACTAAGAAGAAATAGCAGTGCTTCCATATCTTTTTATTGGGTGGGACAAAATTAAATTTGAGGCAACATGATTTTTTGTAGAGGTCATGGAGGGTTGGTTAGGCTATCAAAATTCCTGATCTAAGCTTTTGTTTAAGCTTAAAAAGTTTCAAAGTTGGAGTAGTATTTTTATCTCTTATTTTTTTCATTTTCACATTGGCCTATGAGCTTTCAGGTTTCTGATTGATTAAACGCACACATGCCAGGACGCAGCCTGAGTTGATGCTGTACTTCTGTCTCTATGAGAAAGCACAAAGTATTGGAAAATTTTGTGCGAGATAGTATTCTCCTAAGGTTTTCTGCTCAGTTTTGCAGATGGAGATCCAGGGAAAGTCAAACAAATAGCAGAGTTCAGGACTTGTAAGAACATCATTCAAATATAAAGACTAAAAAAATTAAATTCTCAAAATAGCAGGCAATGCAGCAAAATGTACAGGCATATGTAGCACCTATGCCTACTTTTCTAATTAAATTGTCGTGTGATCTTTCATAAGGCATTAAACTTCTTCCTTTCTTAGTTTCCCCTTTTATAAGATTAAGGATGTTACTTCATTAAATAGACTACGAGCAGGGATTTCTGTAATAATGGATCTCATTGTGTGTTGCTAAGATCAACACACAAATACTGGTGTTTTGGGTTTTTTTATTGTTAGTTTTTGGCAGGTTTGTTTTTTTTTAATATGCAGTTTGTATGTGCATGGGTTTTTCTTTGTTTTTGTTTTAGGTAGGTGAGATCAGTCATTTCTGAGATCGGGAGCTTTGCCATCTTTCTAGATGATAGCACTTCTCTTTAATTATGTAGTCACACAATAGAGTTACCGGTATGGAAGAGGAATACAATGTAGTCCCCTCCTTCATCTCTCAACCAACCATTTGGAGCCTTCTGTAGCATTATCCTTAAATACATGTCCTAAATTATATTTTACTCTGAACTAAGCTAAGGTGAACAACGTCTGATATGAAAGTTGGAAACAATCACAGGTGTAAACATTTTACTGTTCATCAGTTCCTGGCAGTAAGACAGCATTGAGAAGCACGCTGCATTATTCACTGCCATCAAAGCTGTGCGTTTCCTGCATCTATGTCAAAACCCATGGGTATTTACAAATTGTAATACATTCTGAATAAAAGAGATCAGTTTGTTACAAACAATGGCATATCAGCATTGCTGCAGAAATGGCCTTGGAGCCTGATCCTGTTGGTCAAATTGTAAACCCAGGTCTAGGCACAGTCTACTCAGCACTGCCAACACAGAGGACTTTTTATGTGAAGTGCGTAGTAACAATTTGACTGCGATAGACAACATAATAGAGCTCTGTGAACGTCACAAAGCACAGCGCAAACAGTCTATCCTACAGAGCATATCCATTACTAGCAGCCAGGAGAGAACGATCGGCAAAAGAAAGAATTAATATAATTATGAGTCTTCAGAGGCAAAAGCAAAAATAGCTTTGATGCTTGAGTTTTATCTGACTGCAAGGATGGAAGGGGGCAGAAAGCAATGAAAGGTATTAAATCAAATGTATTAAATCCACCACATTTGTATGATTTCTGTCATGGTGCCAATTTGTAGCCAGTTTTCAAGATTCACTTTAGAAAGCACATCAACTCCATCCATTTATGCTGTGTAAGGAAAAGAAAAAAAAAAAATCTGTAAACATTTCTTCCAATGAACAAGACAACAGAGAGATGTGATTCTCCAGCATTGTAGAAATAGGGGCATTTAGCCAAAAGACAACATGTTACTCAACTGTAACTAACTTTTAGCCAAGAAAAAGAAATTTCAGTTACATACCATCCGAAGAAATCTTTGTAGAGATGCACAGCCAATAAATTAATAAACTGTCGACTAGGCTAAGTTTAAAAAGTTTTTATGTAGTTCAGTTTGTTGTGACACGGTTTTCTTAAAAATACGCTGGGTGGTTCTCCTAGGCTGCTGCTAAGATGAGGGTATTAATCAGTTTCCAGGATAAGGCTTATCTGCAAATGCTCCCAAACTTACCAAAAAATCCTCCCAGACTCCTGAAAACTGAACTGAATGACTGGTTTGAAGCTCTGAGAAAGTTTTCAAAGTAGTTCTGAGTACTTCCACCTAAACTGAAACCTCCGTGGAAGATTATGCACTGTTGCTATTTGGAGCACAATTCAAAGGCAGATATCTCCAGACAGGTCCCGCTTGTGGAATTTTTGAGGTTGCCATTCAAGAAACCAGATATTTTTGAAGACTCTGCAGAAGTGATGGGAACCTCTGAACTTGTTAAGTGTCCCAGCTTATTTTACATCCAGCTGATCAAAGCTTTTAACTCTCCATTTCTTTCCTCATGGCAGCTATGACAAGAGCTTAAATAGTTGAGCTCCACACGGGGGGAAAAAAACATATAGATATCTGTAGGGTTGTGTGTATATTTTCCCCTTTTTGCTTGTCAAAGCCTCTGTACTTAACATTAATTTACTGAGTTTAACTTTTTAATGCTAGCTCCTTTAAGTCTTAGAGCTCCTTTTTTTCCATTATAATCCTCTTATTTGGTAATCAGTCTGAATTTCCCTGTATTTTTTTAAGAATATTTTAAAGTTTCTGGTGGAGATCAAGGAAAGTTTTCTCTTGATCTACTTCACAAACTCCAACTTATTATTAGTCAGTGGTTCAGTGCGATATTTGGGTCTACAGGCATTTTGTTGCGCTTCTCTATTTCTTGTATTGTGGCTATTGAAAGTTAACCAGCAGAGAGTTAGAGAAATTAAAATGGATATGGCAAAGATCGTAATAGCTACTGTAACGTGCTTCAGCTGGAAGAACCACCAACAGACCCTTTCCTTTAGTGAGTCATTCCTGAAACTGGTTATAATGCATTTCTTAATACTCTAATTATTTGACATGTAAGACGGCCTTTGCACAAGAGATCTGAGAACACGAACTAATCTCAAGACACCAGGCAGATATTACATCACAAGCAACAAACTTCCAGTCACCTCTGACTCAGGTTTCTATTTCCAAAGATAAATAAATCCACACCTCAGCATTACCAGCCTTTCTGCTGTTCACTATATGTACTTTAAAAGGCAGAGAAATCATTAATACGTAGTAACATCATATCTCAGTTTGAACACATCAAAGAAAAGTCCTTATAATCCCTTTGCATCTCAGCTATGGGGCACAGTAAAATTCACTGAAGCAACGGGCAACAACAGAGCTTTAACAGAAGTTTAACAGCTCTACTATTCCCTCTGTGATCTTTCAAACCCTATTTAAAGATAGAATTTTATTTATCCACTTAAGCAAAAACCTGTAGACAGCAAGCTGCTTACCCTTCTTCTGAAATCTGATGTTCAGTGGGGGACAAAAAAGAAAAGAAAAAAAAAAAAAGTCAGTATAAGGGCAGTCCCACATCAGCTAATCTCTGCAGCAAATTAATTAAACAATTATATTAGCCAAGCCTTCACTTCTGACATGGCACAGCTGACATTAATTGGGACACAATCAAGATAGTAATTCAGGTTAATTGGATTTCCACTGTCAGCAGCTATCAGCTTGTTTCAATATGCTGCTGTCATTTAAGAATAATTAATCACGGATGACTTTATTGGATGGCATGGGTTGACAGCTGATGGTGTGGTGACGCTTGAAAAAGTTGGTGATTGCTGGAGGCCTAGTGAATAGGAAAGCTGGTTTCCTTTGTAAAGATTATTTTACCGCCGTTGCATGTTGAGACCCAAAATTTGCTACATGAAGTGTTGAGACAGGGACATTTGCTGACACTCACACACACGCAGAGAGAAAAAGAGCGAGCTGGAGAAAGAAATAGCCATTCCCATCGAAATAGAGCTGCAAAAGGTCAGAGGGATGTGCATGTTCCACCGCAGCCTTCAGGCACGCAGTTATTGTTTGGCTATTGCTACAGCAACAAAAGATTCAATAATACAACAGTTCACATGCTGTAAAAGCTGAAATGCCAAGCTTGATCTAGTGTTATTTGCTTTTCTCCATTCATAATAGGCCATTACTTTGGTTAACATCTGATAATGTAATTTATTCAATCTGTTGCCGGAATGTCTGCAAAAATGTCAAGGAACTTATGAAGCCAAGTTTTTATTTATTAATAAGTTGAAAAAAGGTGATGAAATTGTTGTGTTTGTTTGAAAAAGCTAAAAATTAAAGTATAAGATGAAAATAATTTAGAGTGTTCCATAAGGAGTAGTAGGAATACATTATGTTTCCAAAAAAACCCCCACAATTTAAACTTCAGGAAAGAAAAAGTCTTAACACCAAGTTCTATTAGACTATGTAATTATTCCCAAGGGGGAAAATATACATATAAATTTAAAATTAAAGTACGATTTTAGATTATTCATGACAGAGCACTAAAAATCATATCAGAAGTGGCAACACTGCTTTGATAGCTGGACAGAGAACGTTTTCTATCAGGAATATGATATTTTTTTTTGTTTAACTACCAGAAACCAGTTCTGGATGGATGGAGTACACAGAATCAAATTTCTAAAGGAAAATCAGACCCCATGGCGGATGATTTGGCTCCCTCTTTTTTATCAAAACACTGGACAGAAGACTGGCATGTGCACTACTCAACAGAGCACAAATTCCCACTTTGAAGATATTTTCCTGATTAGCAGAAGGATGAATTATCCAAAGTGGGCGAGAGGAGCCATTTATTCTGACCTCTCTTCGGCGTAGGTCCGACAGCGCTGTAGATACAGGCGAGCAACACATATGAACTTCTTACTCTGGAGAAGCTTCAATACAGTGAATTTCTCCAGCTTTTCACTTTCTATTATAGCCAAGACCTGTTGCCTCCTTTGTCTTATTTTCTTGGGAAATTCTCGTGTTTAGGACATGCCTCTCCGTTAGGATGCAAACATAGCGCAATCTATTTGAAACTAAAAGAAACCTTGCTGAAATCCAACCCAGTCTGAGCGATAGGCAAAAATACCTAAATGAATATCTTTATTGTGTTTAACGTCTCTGATTCAAACCGAGTCCAACCACGGACTACGTGGTTGTTATTTAAAAGAGGGCTGATAGAGAATGTCAGTGAACTGCTTTGTATTGTTGTTTTGGGTTTTTTTTCCCTGTTCTTTTTTTTTCAATCCACAATCCTGCTCAATCTTATCATATACTGTATTAAATTGTGGGCGTAAATTAGTTCTATAACCAGGGAGTCCCTGAATAAATAGCCAAAATACTGCTCTACAAATGTACATAACAAACAATTTATGCTTATCTGATTATCTCTGTGATCCTTGCTGACAGATAAAAATTGAATCCGAAAATACATGGTTTTTTAAATCTTTTTTTTTCTTCTAAACATATCCTCTTAAAGTAGGATTGATGCGCCCTGTCATTAGCGCTGTAATTTGCAAGAAAGCGGATATTCTCTTTGCCAGTCCCTTTCCTTGCTTCCAAGAGCTCCAAACTTCTTTGCCAAATTCAATCACATCTGAGAGAGGAACAGAAGCCTCTAAAATACTTCTGTTCTCACGATACTTGGTGCCTTGTAGAGAAGACACACGCTTCTTACGTTTGGCAGCAGTTAGCTGGTCAAACAACAAATAGTGCAGTTTCTGGAAACGCCCTGTTTTTTCAATTTATGTATAGTGGGGTTTAGCAAAGGGGGAAGATGGGAGAAAAAGAGAAATTTAGGGTGATGATGGCCACAGCTGACAGCAAATTAGACATTATTAATTCTGCTGCTTGCAGAAAAAGTTGGTTTTCGGTCCAAGCATTTCAGAAACTGCTTCTGTGATGCACTGAAATATAATTGCCTATTACCTATAAAAACTACTGCTTGGTCAAAAGGCTTGGTAGGTTGCAGTGGCAATATTTGAGGAAGAGTCTGCAGCAGGCAGAGATATGATAGAATAATAATTCATTTTTCACTCTCCTATTCTTTTTATACCACAAAGGTCCCTTTTGGATCTGGTCTCAGATAACTTCTCCAACCAGGAAATATGTGACAAAGCAGAAAATAGAAGCCATGACTCTTAATCAAGCAGACAAACCTCTGTAAAAGGCATTGGTTTGACAGATTGTTAATTACTTTCAATAACACTGGTTCTGTCCTGTTGGTTTCTGTTTGAAGCACAAAAGGTACTTACATAAATGGTGCTAGACAATTTAAGTCCTAGAAACTTTATCTAAAAGATCTGGTCAGAAAGCAAGGCAAAAGAACCAAAACTGTATCCCAGCACAAGTCAGAAGTTTCTACGGCAAAGCTGGTACCAGCATTTTAGCAGTAAGGAGGCCAAAGACTGAACTGATCATGAATATTAAACTATCCTCCCATCTCCAGACGTAATAAAAAAATGAAAGACAATGGAAGCACCGGTTGGCTTCACAAGTCACTCTTTCTGCACTGGAAGTTTTGCTTTCAACAGAGGATTTTCTTCTCCATAGTCCCAGTCCACCACCTGCTAAAAGCTCTTAAGTTAGTAAATGCATTTGAAAAAAATGGAGGAAAAGGCAAAGCAATTAGGTGAGTTAAATTGCATCTATCACGTGAGCCATGGGAGTCTACTCCAGCAATGAAATGGTGCGTGAACATAAAGCATGCTCTATGGGGTTGTAAAGTTTTGGACTGCTGTTGCCTTTCAACTGTCCACTAACGTGATTTCTCATGCTTCAAGGAACTCGCAGGCCATGCCAATATTACAAAGGCTGCCACCTTCAAAAACTGTCATTGGCACTGGTGCCAAGAGGTGAGAAAAAGGGATACCCAGTGAAGTTGGAGTTGTAACTCCAGTGCCGTTCTGGGCATTAATCCATACACCTTGTTCCCTGCTGAATTTTGGTTTGTTTTTTTTTTTTTTCCTCATTGTTATCATGCAAAGATCTTGGAACTGTTTTCATTTTTTTGTTTAAATAACCCAGATAAGACGATCCAGATGGCAGGCAGGTGAATGCAGTGTTGTTATTTTTTCATCTTGGAAAGACACACAGATGGTATTTCCAAGAAGGAAAAAATACCCATACCTTTTGCTCCACCTGTTCAATGGAAATTATATTAACAGATTGGGGTGGGATGGGAGGAATTATTCATTATTTGTTTGTTTCACACAGCTATACGCCATGAGACTGGATTTTACATATATATATATATAATTGTCTGCACTCGTAGCTTAATCTCTCAGAGCACAATACCATTAAAAACAGATCACAAAGACCTCCGAGATTTGAGGTAGACAATAGGAGGAAAAAAACCCAGATGCTTCTCCTTGGATGCTTATGTAGAAATACAACCTGATGTAGCTTACTCTTTCAAAAAATTTGAATGTATCTCTCAAATTTACAGGTACTTGTGTGATAACTTATACTGAAAAAACAGAATTAGGCTCATCCTTTTAACCTTGTGTTGGAATAGCAGCCTAAAAGAAGGACAGGTGGGTAGGGATCTAGTGCCTAGCATTTTCTGAGGAATGTCTGGAGCTTCACAGCCTACATGCTCAGCCTGTAAAATCCCTGCAACTGGACCCTTCTTAGACACATCAGGCTATGATGTCCAAGCCAATGAAACTGAAATAATTACCATCTTTCTGTAATTTCTTCTGTTGACCTCATTATCTGTGCTTAGGTGTTGATCTCGATTGTCATCTTGTAACTGCCATGAATCAATAGATGAGGGTGTGGGTGTGGTGGTAAAAGAGAAGTGAGAAATTACATCAGTTTTTAAAGAAAGTCTCTCTTTTTCTTAGAATTTCTCATTTTTTCATTTACTTTTCCTTGCAGTGGATGATTCAAGTCTTCAGAATATATTTTCAAGAGTATAGAAGTTCTGCTTAAGCAGGCTTCAAAAATCCGAGTCTTCTGGAGGAAAAAACACCACAATAGCATTTCCACTTATCCATCACCTTGTACCTCATCTCAGGGTGGCATTGCAAGAGAATCACACATCAGGAGAGAGATGTCCTGAGCCTGTGGCCTATTCAATGCTTAATTTTCACCAGGACAACCAATGAAGATGTTGATACTGCTCTTAGCCAGATTTTTCCTATTCTGTTGGCAAGGAAATGGCTTGACCTTTTGTTTGTGTCTAGCTTTTCCCCAGCAGCTCAGCTAAGATTATTTAAGATGTAACTGCTATAAGGCAGTATTGAATTCTGAAGTGCATCTCAATGGAAGACACAGAGTCATGTAAATAAAGGCCAGAGACACGTCAGGGGTCTAGTGTCAGAATAAATACGGTTGTGTGTTTGTTGTGCACATGCAGAAATTTCTGCTATAGAGATTTACAGTACTGCAACTTGGCAAAGGCTTTTTTTTTTTTGGAAGGTGAGCATGTAGCCTGTGAGGAGGGCAACGGATTTAATCTCCATCTGGCAACTGGTGAACTGGAACCACATTTTGAGTTCCCAGAAAGTCAGTATTTGGCCTTGCAGACATCCCTTTGTTTCATTGAGCTCGGTCTTTTTATTTGTAAAAGTGCATCCAAGACATGCAGAGGAGAATTAATCTTTTCTAGGTGAAGGCTGTCTGACCAACCACGCTCGAAATGCAAGGCGAGGATGTGTAAAAGGCAGATGTGTTGCAAAGTTTAACTCTACAGTTCTGAACTGATTGACCTGACATGACAAAGAATAAATACATAAGATGCTTTCAACTTGCTTATATGCTTCTGCTGGAAGTCTGGAAAATAGCAAAAGAACCTGGAAATTCTTACGGATTAAAACATGTACCTAACTGAAATGATGAAATTATTTTCTGAAGACCAGAAGCAAACCACTTCTGATGCTAAATACTTTCTTATTTAACAAGGCTCAAGAAGGTGAGAGGGGTAAAGAGGGGGACAATAAGAACTCTTTTCAAAGATGCTGTTACTCATTAAAGAATTATTAATAATTGAGAATTGCAGAATTATTTCTGAGCTGTTATTACAGAATAATTCATAATTTTGAATATGTTGTGCTAATAAGTAAAGCCTGGGAGGAGACACATTGTTGGGGATTTGTTCTAACTATCAAAAGAAAACAGAAATGAAGTTACTTCTTAAGCACCTGCCTGTTGATGAGAGAAGATTAAAAAATTAAAACCAGAATCTATGTTGTTAAGGGAAATTTCAGTTTGTGAGGAATATGATTAAGGTTGCAAGGAGCCACTAATAATGCATAAAAATTACAGCTGCTACTTTTTATGTCAGGCTAGTGTAGCCAAGGTAAAATAACTTGGTTGCACCTGATTATGACGGGTATGGATGAATTACTTACTGGATAGGAAATCTGTAGTTTCCAGGGGATGAGTGATCATGATTTGATTACATTCTCTATGAGAAACAGAATCAATTCTCAATCAGTAACATCTTATGTATATAATTGGTGCCTCAAAAGGGCACATCTCTGCAAACTGAGAAAGTTCTCAGAAAAATTCACAGCAGAAAGCAGGTAAATAGAAAAATGAGAAAGAAAATTGAGAGAACTCAAAAGAACAACCTATTACCTCGCCAGCATGCCTTGATCTCATGTCAAAAAATGGATAGTTTTAGTTAAAACTTCATCCCAATGCAGTGATAAAGGCCAGGCAGCAATTAGAAATTGAAGGAGCTATACTGTGAATGGGGGATGAATTCCCTCTACAATCCTCTAGTTTTACACCCAGCAGACTGTATATGTCCCTGCATTGATAACCAGAGCTCTTACAACGGTATCACCAATGCCACATCCATACACCTGAATCGCCATGATGGACACCCAAACCCACCTTAATCTGCAATATCCCCAAGCCTCAGTGATGGTAGATGCTGACAGAGAGATTGATTAAATACGTTTCATTTACTAGAGAGATGAAGCTTAGAAATATAAACGTAATATAAATAGACAGAAAAAAATGTCAGCTGCACATTACAAAGAGGAACTAAAAGCATGAGTAGAAACAATTTGTGGCCAGGCTAAAGAAAAAATTTTTGGGGAATTTTGGGAGAAAGAAACAAAAGAGATGCTAGCAATGTCGGAGACCAGTTAGGGTGGAGAGAGAACACTGCTATTAAGGACACAAAAATACAAAACCATCAATAAACACTTCTTTTGCACATTTGGGTAACGAATGTTGTTGTGCTTATATACCTTGATGGATTATACTAGGAACACAGAAGGATTTTAAGCAACTTCTGCAATCTTTCATCAGCAAGTCTGGACAGCCTCTTCCCAAGAGGTCCTAAAAAGGCAGCCATGTAGACCTGTCCCACTGGTGTGTCAAATGTAAATAAATCCTAGGATACAGGGGAAATTCCAAAATGCTGAATGAATGCTGATGTTATACCTCTATTCAAAGAAATGCAAGAGGCAAGACGGATAACTACAACACACTTCGTTTGACCTCAATAGTATACAACACAGGACTCAACTGAGAATAAATTAAAGTATGGGGCTGGATCCAGTACCAGCCTAATTATTTATTTAGTTGTTGTTAACTTAAAGTATTTGAACAAATAGGATTGCATTTTGAGAGGTTAAGAGAACTGATTGCTGAAGGTGGCTATGAAGATACAGTAGTCAAGTATAAGGTGATTTACATAGCTCATAACTGAGAAATTTCCATAAAACACACTTCAGATGAAGAAGTTTGCGTGTTTCTGGTACAGAAAAGGCAAGGAAAGTCTGAGTGCATCAATAATCACTCATGATCCATTTCCTGGGACACGGTCATATTCACAGAGCTTTCCAATTCTTCATGCTGTTGCTGAGAAACACATTGAATGGAACAAGTTCTAACCTGGTTCTCAGGAACAGCCACTCTATCTGACATTTCTGATCTTTGCACCAGTGATTTGAAGCGTGCCAATGAACACAAGGCAACAGACGTGACAGAAGAGATCCAGCCAAACGAAAGAATGCATTTCAATGTAGATAAATGTAAACCCAAACATCTGAGAATGGCAAATATATACATTGGAAATGGGAAGTTGTATTTTAGTAAGTAGAGAGTGCAGAGGACTTAAGAGTCAAAGCTGATAAACAGCTCGAGATGAGAAATTGGTGCAATTATATGTCTGCAGGTCTGAGGCAAACCTTGGACGGGCGCTGTAGCAACTAGGGGTGGGAGATTTCATGACTGAGTCAGATGTTTGAGGAGATTGGTACTAAAACATTGAATACATTTGCAGTACTCACAGTTTAAAATGGATGCTAAGTAACACAACATGGATCAGAATAGAAACACCAAAATGATTTAAGGGCTGGAAAACTGTCTTTCAGTAAAAGACAGAAAATTATAATCTGTAAATATTTGCAGGGAAGGAAAGAAAGCCTTCTATTAAAAGGCTGTTTAACCTGATGGAAAAGACTTCAAAAGAGTGTGTGGTGGGAAGCAGACATCAGTTACATTCTAATTAGAAACAAGGTACAGTGCTTGGTTAACCACTGGAACAAATGGCGTAATTTCTGAGTCTGGTCTGCTAGTTAAGCCTGGACACTTTAGTGTAATAGATGCTTTTAAAAAACACAGTTATGAGACTCAGTGGACGAGTAATTGAGCTGATATATAAGCAATCAGACAGATCATCTAATTACTTATGAAAATTGACACGTTATCAATGTCATATACAAAATTCTGTGAAGCTTCAGAAGCGTAGATTTCATCACTTGGACTCAAGAAAGGGAAAAAGAGAGCATTGGAGGCAACAGAGCTGCGTGCCTGTGCAAAGCAGAAGGAATTGGTATTGCCTAGATGTTGCATTTGTCCTGAACATAAGCTGTGTCATTTCCAAATGGACTTATCAAAACTGTGTAAATGCATTCTATGCAAATAAATTAATAAAATATGTAATTTGAGATAAAACTATTTGTTTATATTTATACTGTGTTTCAGATAAAGTACTGGAAAGATGCAATTTAGATGGATACATGTGAAATGTATTTATTTCTTAAGTGGTGCTGCCTACAATGTAACATTTTCTAAGTGAATTACAAATGCTATCTTTTTTTTTTTTTTTAATAAAAAAGGATGCATTGAATTGGGGAGACATGACAAAACCATATAGATGTGTAAACAACAGAACTCATTTACTGAGGAATTAGAATTACAGAAAGCACTTAGTAGTTCTCCAGTAAAGGCAGCTAAAGCCTTGTAAGCCTCCAAGAAATCTGGAGAGGGACTCTTTAAAAGGGCATGGAGTGACAGGACAAGGGGTAATGGCCTTAAGCTGAAGGAGGGGAGATTTAGATTTGATATTAGGAAAAAAACTTCACTATGATGGTGGTGAGGCACTGGCAAAGGTTGCCCAGAGAAGTTGTGGATGCCCCCTCCTTAGAAGTGTTCAAGGCCAGGTTGGATGGGGCTTTGGGCAACCTGGTCTAGTGGAGGGTTGGAACTAGATGGTCTTTAAGGTCCCTTTCAACCAAAACTATTCCATGATTCTATGATCTTCCCCACATCGAGTCTCTTTTCCCTGTGATGGTAATTGATAAGTGATCTCCTTGTCTTTATCTTGACCCACAAGCTTTTTCATCTTATTTTTTCCCCCTGTCCTGTTGTGGAGGTGCGGGGAGAGAGCAGCTGGGTGGGCAACTGGCAGCTGGCCAAAGTCAAACTACTATAGTCCTCCACCACACATAGTTAAAAAGCGTCTGAAGATGGTGGAAATGCTGAACATAGTCCCAGGTATATGAGACTGCTCTGAGAGTGTAGATACAACATTTGAGGCTGTAAGATCTTCCATGCCCACAAAGATGATGGAAAGTGATCTTCATAAAAATGGAAAAGACAATGCACATGCAGCATCTGTTAGGAAAAATCTACCAAAATGAGAATTAGCTATAAAAAGGACAGACATGCTCTCTGAATCAGAAAGGTTTCTGATAAGTTTTGCCACTGTAAGACTGACAATGAGCGGACAAAAAAGCAGGAGAAACTCAGTTCATTTGAATAAGGGTACATAGCTGTATAACACAAGCCACAAAACATCCCAAAAAACTCTCATACTACTGTTACTACAGCTAGTGACCAGGCTGGTCCAGCCCACAAAATGTCAGCAGATACTCCTCTGCTTTTATCACATTGAGAGAGAAGGAAAAAAGATGGATGGGGAAATCACCACAGTAACTTGCAAACAACTTGATGAACAAGCAATCTGAATTTCTCTTCCTGTGAAGACATGTCAGGAGATGGATGGTCATTGCTTGCCTTCCAAAAAGCTGTTGTAATGTCAGCCCATGGGCAAGTTTTTCAGTTGCTGTTCCATTCCCAGCTCTGAGAAAGAATAGGGTGATTTCTTTTTCACTCATTTTAGTGTCACCTACAGCAACTCAGGTGGGATTTGAGGAGAAAAACAGGACTCTCTTTTCTCCACCCTCCCCATTGTTCAGTTATCACTTGGAGGCAAGAAAGCATCTGTTTGCTCCAGAGCTGGCTGCAAACTCACAACAGTAATCTGCGCTTGAGATTGCTCCCAACACCACCACCAAGAAACCTTGCCTGGGAAGACAGCTGGAATCTGCCCACATTTGTACCACCAGCATATCCCATCCGCTTACGTGACAGCTTTGTATCACGGCAATTCTACCTGTAGTGAAAGCATGTTCTTTTGCAAGCACTGTTTCCTATCACAAATAATTGAGGAGGGGGCCCATGCAAACCTCAGGAAGTTCAACAAGGGCAAGGTTCTGCATCTGGGTCCAGCCAATCCCCAATTTCAATATAGACTGGAGGATGGATGATTGAGAGCAACCCTGTGGAGAAGGACTTGGCATTTACTGATGAATGAAAAGCTGGACATGAGCCGGCAATGTGCATTTGCAGCCCAGAAAGCCAACCGTGTCCTCGGCTGCATCCAGAACAGCGTGACCAGCAGGTTGAGGGAGGGGATTCTGCCCATCTACTCTGCTTTCATGAGACCTCCCTGCAGTACTGCACCCAGCTCTGGAGTCCCCAGGACAAGAAAGAGATGGAGCTGTTGGAGAGAGTCCAGAGGAGGACATGAAGATGATGAGAGGGCTGGAGCACCTCTGCTATGAAGACAGGTTGAGAGAGTTGAGGTTGTTTGTTGTTCCGCCTGGAGAAGAGAAATCTCTGAGGAGAACTTACTGCATCCTTGCAGTACTGAAAGGGGGCTTATAAGACAAATGAGGACAGACTTTTTACCACGGCCTGTAGTGACACCATAAGGGGCAACAGTTTTAAACTGAGAGAGAGTAGATTTAGATGGGACATAAAGAAGAATTTTTTTTTGCAATGAGAGTGGTAAGAGACTGAAACAGGTTTCTCAGAGAAGCTGTGGATGCCTCATCCCTAGAAATGTTTAACGCCAGGTTGGATGGGGCTTTGAGCAACCTGGTCTAGTGAAGGATGTCCCTGCCCATGGCAGGGGGGTTGGAACTAGATGGGCTTTGAGGTCCCTTCCAACCCAAACCATTCTGTGATTCTATGATACTCACAGAACTGCTTTAATAATTCAGTGATCGTTTCAGGTAGTTTTATGTTACATCTGATTCTTCTCTTATGCCATTTATTATGCAGTACTAAACCAGTGCCAAGAAGTTTGACCGTGGTGTACCCAGCGATATTGTGCCCATGTTTCAACAGCCAGTTTCAATCAGCTCTGGAGAGGTAGGATGAACACTTCTGAAGAGAGGGAGTATTAAGTGCTGCTCCATTAGCCATTTCCAGTTCTGGCCTTCTCAAGAAAAAATCCAAGGCAGTAATACTCTTCATTTGGAGGTAATGGAGACATTTCATCACTGCATCCACAACTGAGAGACAAGTATTCCATGTCACAACACAGAAAGAACTGTTGAGAGGAAGGAAAAAACTAAAGTGTCTATTACGTTGTGTAGGGAAGAATTGCTGGCAAGTTCCATATTTTGTTTGAAAACAACCAAAATCCATAATGGTGCAAGCAAAAGGGAGGAATCGTTTGGTGCCTGAAAAATCCCAGTCTACTCATCTGCCTTCATGACTCCAGAATCGTTAAGCAGAAGGAAGAGATACTGACTGGGACATTTTTAAGTGGCACACTCCTTTCCAAAAATGGTAGACTCCTTCTGTTTAAATGGAGCCTGTGCCACTGATGGTGTTACTACATCATTTTCCACTCTGCTATTCTGAAACAGCAAGAGTAATCAATCATTTACTTATCACAGGAGCAAAACAGACTTTTCTTGGAGGGAGTGTAAAAAGTGCTACAATAAAGTAATTTTGCCAATTTGAGTGTTCCACTTGACAACTATTTGCATAATAAGGTTTTGTCAAGATAAGAAGATTGGTAATTTTCAGCAGCGTGGAGGGGATTGAAGTTTTTAAGCTTTTTTGCCCACTATCTACACACTCTCAGACCTCCGCTCTTGATGTATGGTTCTTTTTAAAGTCCTCCATCTGTCTCTGTTGTGTAATGAATTCTGTCACTCTCAATTGTGCTCCTGAGCAGTGAGCAGGGGAAGGGAGTTTGCATTTTGATTATAAAAAGGTACCGTCAGCTCTTATTACAATGGAAAACCCATCTCCATGTGAAATTTTAAGGCACTTATAAGCTTAGTCTCCCTCTCAGAAGTCGCCTGTAGATCACGCTGTCACCATTTGACGGGGTGTGCAGGAGAGCAGAGGGCTGGGCTGCAGTGCCAGAGGAGAAGTTCAGAGAAATGGAAGTAAATCCAGTGTCCTCCCTAAGAAGCTCATGGGAGGGATACAGCAGTGCAAACGCTGTCATGTAAAAGTTTTTCCACATGCAGCTTGTACTGGAGCTCTGAAGGGCTGTCTGGAGGGAAAGGATGGCAGGAGGAGATCAAGGCTGTCAGCTTAAGTCTTTTTTCCTTCTCCTCACCCTCATGAGCCAGTTTATCTCATCCTGAGCCTTGTCAGCAATTTTCTGTTTGGGATGGTGGGAGGGCAGGAGGAAGATAAGCAGAGCTTTTACAGGTTAAGTATTAACATACTTTTAGGGGCTTTGACAGCAAAGTGCTCTAGAAGGATTAGGATGTTAGAGAAAATGTAGAACACGTCTACACCGTGCCATGGAAAGTGCTGCAGAGATCCTGGGCTGGCGAGAATAAATGTGCTCAATGCGTCAGCTTACTCCTGGAGTTATATCTCAGTCCTACGCAGTGCGATACTCCAGCTAAAGGGCCCAGCAAAAACAACTGCAATAAATGAGCTTTGCCTAAACATCCTGAAATTGAGTTTTCAAATTCAAAGTGTCCAGTGTCCAGCCAGCTTGATGGGCAACTTCGAGCACAATTTTAGCTCCTGGTGTGCTGCAGGTGGACGTAGCTGCTTGAAGCAGACAGGTGATAATCAATAGTAATCTTGGCTTTAGTGAGCATTAACTAGTGTAGTTCAAGACCCTGAGGGAATAAAGAAGAAGAGGAGCCCAGTGCAGACCCCAGACTTTAAGAGAGCAGGTTTTGGCTTGCCAAGGGAACCAGTTGGTGGATCCCATGCAAGGCTGTTCTGAAGGGCAATGGAGTTCAGAAAAGTTAGCAGAGCTTTAGGAACAGCATCCTCCAAACACAAGAATGGTGGGAATGGTGCATCCCAATACTCAGGATAGCAACCAGACATATCAGGAGACAAGCTTGGCTAGAGAACCCATGACAAGAGTCCAATGCAAAAAGGCATTACTCAGGAGGTAGAAACAGCAGGCTTTCATCAGGAGGTTGAACTACACACCTATTGAGGTCCCTTCGAGCCTGAATTATCATATGATCTTATGCCATTCCCCTGGTAACCAATTATCATTGTGCATTTTTCCTACCAAACCCAAATTAAGAGCTAAACATTCTGGAAAATGGCATCCTTTTATGTACAGTTCAGGATTTATGTGTTCCTGTTTTATAGTCCTGCATCTGGGGAGGAATAACCCCATACACCAGCATGAGCTGAGGGCTGACTGGAAAACAGCTTTGAAAAGAAGGACTTGAGGGTCCTGGAGGACACCTAGTTGCACATGAGCCAGCAACAACCTCCTGGGCTACATTAAGCACATAAGCATTGCCAGCAGGTCAAGGGAAGCGATTCTTTCCCTATTTTTAGCCCTGGTGAGACACATGTGTCCAGTGATGGGCTCCCCAGTACATGATGGGCATGGACTTACTGGAAGAGGTCCAGCATAGCGCTAAGATCATTATGGGAGTGGATTATCTCATACAAGGAGATGCTGAGAGAGCTGGGATTGTTTAGCCTGGAGAAGGGAAGGCTCGGGGGTAACTTATCCATGTGTATAAATACCTGAATGGAGGAAATAAAGAAGATGGAGCTAGGCTTTTCTCAGTGGTGCCCAGTGACAGAACAAGAGGCAATGGGCACAAACTGAAAGACAAGAAATTCTATTTAAACACAAGAAATAATATTGTTGTTGTTGCTGTTGTGGATGTTTTGTGAAGGTGCTCAAAAGTGGGAACAGGTTGCCTGCCCAGAGAGGTTGTGGAATCTCCATCCCTGGAGATATTCAACCCCCAGCTGAACATAACTCTGAGCAACCTGCTCAGCTGACCCTATTTTGAACAGAGGGTTGGACTATGCAATCTCCAGAGATGCCACAACCACAATTATCCTGTGATTCTGTCAGTAAAACCTCCTGATGCGCCTCCCTGCCCAGCTCCCAGACGTACATGGACTTCATAGTCTAGACCCAACAACACATTTATCTTTGTCATCCCTCTGTACTCTTATAGCAGTGGCCCAGAGAGAACCCTTAACTGGTTGCAGAGGAGCAGTATGTAGAGCACTGCAGGGTTAAAGAGTAGTTGTAGCCAACAAGCAGGCAGTGCAAGGTCGCAGAGCAGAACTGGCAAAACACCGACTGGAGGTTACAAATGCCGCTCTTCACTCTTCTTCAGTTTGGACTACCAGCTGCCATATTAAGATGTGAACTGGCACGATTACAGAGTTAAAACTCCCTGTTAAAAATATATCTGTGCCTCCTAACCATTCCTCCAACCCTTCCCTTTTAAATCCCTTTGTAAAACCCACTTTACGGATGACAGCCTCTTATACACTTAGCAATAAAGAGGTTTAAAAGAAATAATCACAATAACTAACTAATAAACATTCTTCATTATTTTGAAGGTGATAATAATCCCTAGCACTTGCATTGCACTTTACATATTCAAGCACTTTATAATCATTAACTAATTAGTCCTTGCAAAGCTCATCTAAATATTATTATCCTGTTAATACAGAAAGAGAAGCTGTAAGAGAGAAGGTAGAGAATTTACCTAAAGGCATAAATCAAGCCATTTGCAGAAACAAGATTGGAATTCAGCTCTTCAGCATCCTAATCCTTGGCTCATATCCCTCTTGCTGTCTCTGATACTATGGGCTAAATTATATGATAGTAGGATCATTTTCTTTAATATTCATCCCCAAATGCATGACATTTAATATTACATTTTGTCTCTTTGTTGTCCTCAGGATCAGTTACTTCTTTCTCCCTCCTCTTCTGCACTGATATTACCCCTCGCCTTTATATCACAAGCAAACATTAGTAGCACCGAGGGTCTAGCTCACATTTATGCAACAGCACTGCAATAATCAGTTGAGCCATGTTATCCAATGAGCACACAGTGCAAAATTCAGACACGTACCTTTGAGCAGGGGTAGGAAACTCTATGTCTTAAGGGAGCATCCTTATCAATGGTCCACAGCCTGGAACTTCATCGTATGCAGCCCTTTGTTATTATTCTTCTGGTGCCCCAGCTTCACAAAGAGGGGTGCAGGCTGATTACCCTCATACTGTTTATAACTCCAAATTTCTGTGTGGACCAGCTCCCGTCCATGTTATTTTTAGATAAACTGGAGTTTATTTGTTGGTTTTGTGTTGTCAGGGGTTTTTTTTGTTTTTGTTGTTTTTTTTGTTTGTTTGTTTGTTTTTTTGTTGGAGTTTTGGGTGTTTTTTTTCCCCACCAATATCATTGATACAAGAACAACAGACCATCACATGAAAGTATCACAGAGTAAATCTAAAATACAAGGAAAGACTTTTTCTTTCTGTCACATGAATTGGACCGCGGAAATCATCACCACAGGACAGAGTGGATGTTAAATGTCTATGTGCATGCAAAATGTGAGTAGAAAAGTCATGGAAGAAAAAAAAAAAAGGTATATATCAGTCAAAGAGTATTAAGCACATGGATAATATCTTTGGTTAAGAAAGTGTCTGAGCTAGTGAGCACTGAACATTGGGAAAGTGGTGTTAGGCATGTAGGATTACCTGCCTGTCCCTGCTGTTATGCTCCAGCAACGTCAAGGTTACACGAAGAAAGTCAGGTCTTCAGACCCATAAATAGTAAACCCCTATGCAGAAACCCTACACAAATCAACCAAATTTGAGATACTTCCTGATTTACTACTGTACTCTCTCAGTACATTCTCACCCTTGTTTTATTTCCTGCAGCTGTCATCCTAATTCCCTAAAGTCATTTTGGTTAATTCAAAAGGAATGATTGCATTTGAAGGCACTTTTCCTAGTGAGGTAAATAATGTTTTTTCCCTTTACCTTAATGTGTCGTTGGATTTTCTTAAAAGCATTTAGTTCATTTTAATTATTTACCTTTTAAAATTGGAAAAAAAAAAAAAAAGTCATTATTTTCCACACCTGTAGGGACAATTGTCTCAAAGAAATTTAGGATCTGAGGCTCAGCAACATGTGAGTGCTTGGTATAATGAAGCTGGTTTGTGTGTGTGACAACTGTCCCTTCCCCCCATACCTGCAGTAATGTGCTCTTGATGATGAAGGAGAAGATCGGACTATAATCCTGCAGTCCTCAAGACTAGATCTGAACTACTGGATCACTAGCCAGTGATCCAGTTCGAATGTGCCATCATGTTTCTGTTGAATTATTCAATGAAACACGGTTTATGCTATCTTCATTTGGTATCTGCGTTAACAGAAACTTAAAAAAACAGGGATGGACAACACCTGGCTGAGGCATGGTTTGTCATAGCAAAGTTATTCCGGCCAATTTTTCAACAAATTTTAACCAGGTGAATGTCTTTAGACAAGCAGTACACTGCATTGCATTGATGCAGCTTTTTAAATTTGATATTAATAGTTCAAAATACAGCTTTCAGAGCCACAGCCTGAACTTTCTAAGTTACCATATACCTTTCTTTGAAACTTATGTGTATATTAATTTTATTTCCAATGACTCACTGCAAATAATGACAGTAGTGGCTAATTCCCCGGTAAGCTTTCCTCAGTTTAGTTACAGTATTTACATTGTGTGTATTTACCAGCTAGTCTGGTATTGTCCATCAACTCCCTGTAAATCAGTGCCTTCAGACGTCTCAGCTACCCTGTTATCTTCCATTAAGGAACAGATATATTTGTGGTTAGGTATCTTCTTTTCATAGAAATCAGGGAGTTTATTGTTCCTTGGGTCCTACTTTGTGCCTCCTCAGCTAAGATGCTGTCCCTGTTACTCTTCATGCTGGAACGAACCAGGAACACTAACGTGTTCATTTATAGCATCTTGTCTAAAAAGTGTTAATTGGAAGCTGAGGTGTGGTAGCTTTTTCAGCTGTTCTAACCTGCAACACTATATTAAACTAGTACTCCCTGTAGCAATGGAGAGCCTTTGCACTATGCATTGCATAGGACTCAAAACTCCTGTGATGGCTCCTAAAACTCAAGGTCATACCAGTCAGCTCCAAGCCGATTACAGAAAATGAATCTGTGGTGAGGAACAGTAGGAAAATTAGCAAAATATCGTTATTTTCATTTTGGTGCACATACTTCCCTTAATAATGGGCTTATAATGTTCAAAGGTATTATCCCAACTAAAATCCATACCACTTTGGAGAAACTTTTCATCCCAGTTCTCTATCATACACCTTTCATTCACAGGTAGTGCTCTATGGTGACATTCATACCACCATAGAAGTTGTACGAAACATGGTTCATCTTAGGTATTTTTTTTTCAGTGGAGAAAGCCTATGATGAGAGGATGGAAAGCAGAAGGAAGCATCAGCCCAAAGAAAGCTGTACTAGCTACTGCAGAAATCAAAAATATATGCAAGCCAGAAGGGCTTCTGATTGAAGATGGAGAAAATTCCTTCAATGAGCTTCTAAAGCATTCGGTCACTTAGCATTTTTGTTTATGTAGATCCTTCTTTCTTTGCCTCATCAAATGCCTAGGGGACCCTAGTTGCCATGTGTAGTATATCACACAGTCTGCATCAATAACTAGTCTCAAACACTTATCATGGAGGGGATGAATCCCTAATTGGAGGAATTTTTCTTTTCCCACTAGGAGCCTTGATGATTTAGTTTAGATTTATTATATTTAGAATGTTAAGGTTAGCTACAGCAAATTCTACTGCTTTTTACAAGTAATTTATAAACTGTTTCTTAAACTGAAGTGACTCTCCACATACTTCTAGCTTGCATGGAGACTGTGAGAGTGTGCCTTTGCATACTACGTGATGTGACTGAACCTGCCTTCCTTAAAGATCTTCAGCCTTCAGGTGACACCAATGACTACAAAACATTTCCCATCCAGATTTCTGAGGGATAGTTTTTACGCCCCATTTCTTTTGGTCTGTCTTCTAAGAGCAGGCTGTTAGGATTTAAAGATGAGTATTTTTCCAAGTGGGCTCGTTACAGATCAGCTCTTTAATTACACTTACTAAAGAAGTAATGCATAGTGATATCCTGAATTTGTCCCTAATTAAAAATACTGTACTTAAAGCTTGCATGATTCCCTTCTGCTGAAATCTTTAATCAGGAGATGAATAAGGCTCTGGAGCCTTGACTAATAATAGGACCAAGTGCTCCGTGGCTGAAAATGCCAGGGTATTAAATTTCCTTAAGTCACCTGGTTTCCCCATCTAATAGAGATCCTGGCAATGTTACTTATGCAATAATACAGAATAATTGAGGCATAAAGTTACAGGTCCAGAATGAGACAAATGATACTAATTCTCTTGAAGACAAGTCTGACGTGGATGTGGGTACTAATGTAATAAACAAGATACCTTTGTAATTGCATCATTAAATAAAATAAATGACCTTCCTCTAAGTATTACCCATGAAATCTAATGCACAGGTAAAATGTACTGAAATCCCAATGAATCAAAGTACATGGGAACTTGGGAAAACACACAGAGATAACTACCCTAAACAAAACCCTCTCAGATATGACAGTCTTGAAAGTAAGATGAATTTTAACAGTTACAAATTATGCGGAGAAGAAAAAGGTGTCAGATTCTTTTACTAAAAGTATTGAGTTTGTATCACACAAAGAAACAAACCAAACATAATCCAAAACTCAGGTATGTGAGCCATGTTTGAAGAGCAGCTGGTGGCAGAACAGACTCACAGTTCTCAGTGAACAGTTCAAATTACAATATTAGGAAGAAGGTACCTTCCTGAATTTTTGGGTACTATCTCTTCTTGAAGAGAATTGTGCCAAGTAATCATTCTTTTTGGCTATTTTACTGTATTTAACATAATGAGACATTGTTACTTCAAATACATAAAGGGATGAAAGTGATAAGAAACAATTTCACAACAGGTCCAAGGTACCACTGAAACTATATGGGGAGCACTGTCACAGGGGCAGCATACAGTCCAGTAGAATTAAGAATTGGAGAGGGGATGCTGAGATACTTTTCTTGAAGTGTGTTTGTTACTGTGATTTATTTAGGAGCACATACTGAAAGGGACATTGGCTGTGGTGCCCTGTCCCCTGCTATTGCCAGCTTGCCAGCTGATCAGGCTCCACCTAAACCTGAGACAGATCATAGAATCACAGACTGGTTTGGGTGGGAAGGGACCTCAAAGATCATCTCGTTCCAACCCCCTGCCATGGGCAGGGACACCCTCCACTAGCCCAGGTTGCCCAAAGCCCCATCCAACCTGGCCTTGAACACTGCCAGGGAGGGGGCATCCACAACCTCTCTGGGCAACGTGTTCCAGTGCCTCACCACCCTCACAGGGAAGAATTTTTTCCTTATATTTAATCTAAATCTATCCTTCTTCAGTTTAAAGTCATCCCCCCTTGTCCTATCACTCCATGCCCTTGTAAACAGTCCCTCTCTAGATTTTCTATAAGCCCCTTCAGGTACTGGAAGGCTGCAATAAGGTCTCCCCAGATCCTTCTCTTCTCCAGGCTGAACAACCCCAACTCTCTCAGCCTGTCTTCATAGCAGAGGTGCTCCAGCTCTCTCGTCATCATTGTGGCCTCCTCTGAATTCACTCTAACACCTCCATGTCCTTCTTGTCCTGGGGACCCCAGAGCTGGACGCAGCACTGCAGGTGGGGTCTCACGAGAGCAGAGTAGAGGGGCAGAATCCCCTCCCTCGACCTGCTGGTCACGTTGGTTTTGATGCAGCCCAGGATACGGTTGGCTTTCTGGGCTGCAAGCGCACATTGCCAGCTGATGTTGAGCTTTTCATCAACCAACATCCCAAGTCCTTCTCCACAGGGCTGCTCTCAATCCATTGAGGCAGTCTCCCCTGGACAGTCCTAATCCAAGTTTAGCACGAATTTATTCATAAGCATGTTATAACTGGTTGTTCTTACAATATTATGGGTCTTAGGGCCAAGCAGCTCCTCTCAGCCTTTTTTTTACTGTGGTACCATACCATATAGAGACAATCTTAGCTATCAGTGACTCTGCTGAAGTGCCAGGCACAAGAGCTCTGTTTTTGGCATCTTACTCTGGGAAGCAAACAGGTGAATTTCCATGATGGAACTTTACTTGTGCACTGCCAGTATTTTCATTATCTGAGCTAGCCCATGAGAAACCAGATGGCAGGTTTCAGTGCTAAACTGGAGATTGCAGCAGGTATAAATGCCTGCCTTCAGGTAACATCTTCCGTCTCTCTCTCTCATGTCATTAGCTCTGTTAAGCTCTGAATTCACTTTTGCTGTGCGGAATGACATACAATACCTTGAGATGCCCACAGTATTCAATACAAGGGCAGTAGTCTTTCCTTAGCTCCAGACATATCTACCACATCCTATGGCCAAATGCATTTTTTTCATGACCCTGAACATTAGTCATTTGTACTCACCCTGGTATGCGCAAGCCTTATCCTTTCTCACTTTCAGCCGATGAGATACTGTTTCACAGTGGAAATTATTAGTCCCTAAGTGAATAACCTGGTACTTTATGTTAGGAAATATATTTACTGCTTCACTAACATGGGTAAAACTATTCTTCCTCAATGATATCCTTTTCTTCCTCTGAACTCCCAGTACCTCCTGACTGTGCACCAAGGTAAAATAACATCTTACAAAAATACTAAGTAAGATTAGTCCCAGTTTGTACTGCCAATGCAAATCCAGCAGCTACTGATCATATCTCAACATCTCCCCTTAAATCAGTGCCTTACCTACTTTTAAGTGTCTTCTGTAATCTCTCTTTTTTTCAAATTAAGTATTCACTTTGCATGTGATAATATATCAAAGAGCTTACTGATTTGTACATGCATCCCATCAGCTTAATTTCCTTATCTAAAAATTCTTGAATGTTATCATAAAAATAAATATTTTTGTAGCTGACTTAGCAATTGGATCTAAAAATAATCCAAAAATAGATTACAGAGAAAAAGACAGATAACATACGGCCACATGATTTTGACCTATAGTTTCCAGTGGGTAATTCCCATATGGAATGGTATGTGAACTGAAAGCTGGTTTCCAGCCCAGGAGTGGCTGCATACCACTGGTAAGGGGTGCAATCCTTGCACATACAATCCGAATATGACCCCTCAGAAGAGAGATGCACAGAAAATTATAGTGAAAGCAGTTGTAGCCAAATAAAAAAATCCCTTGTGACTCCATCTGCAGAAAATAAAGTCTTATTGAAAAATAAAATCCTTTTTATTTTTTTCTTGGTGTTGCAGTGTAATAATTCTCATGTTGTTTTGGTTTAGGTGGAATTTTAGTTGAAATGCATGTTTTAAAGACCATGGATTTGTAGAAGCCTCATAAAATGCATAATATAACGTGCACTTACAATAAATATTGTTAATCATGCTTATGGTAGTACTTACAGGCCAGGAAAACTGGGTCTGGAATCGCAGGCACTGTACAAACACTGTCAGTCCTGTACTAAAGGAAAGTCACTGAAGTGTTTATCATGAAATAACACATAAGTGGAATCAGTAGAGTGGGAAAGGGCAGCTTGGTGTATGGCACAACCGAGTGGACCATCGCTTCCTTCCCCTAAGGAAGCAAAGGCTCTGGCAGTCACTTGCAAGCTGTCCTGCCTACCAAGGCAACAAATAAACAAAGAAGAGGAATTCCATAAATGTTTCTCCCGGATCTTGCTTATCACTATTAATAAGAAGTGAGTTTTATGAAAGCAAATTAATTTGCGTTTCTTCACTCATATTTTTGTTGTGAGGTTTAAATCAATGCCAGATTAAAGGCTTAAAATATTTCACTCAATAATTATTACATTTATTCTTTCTGTTTTTGTTTTTTTTGTTTTGTTTTGTTTTGTTTTAATGCAGTCATCTTAAATACATAGATCAGTGAGGTTTTCAGCCAGTTTTTAAGACAGTAAAGAGCATGGAAAGTAGAATAATTCTGCAAATGGATGTGATGGAAAATAAACATCAGAATCCCTCTTGTAAAAAAAAAAAAACAACAACAACTAAACCCCAGAATAGACTAGGTCGATCTATGAAGAAATTCTAGCAAAACAATGTCTGATCTTTATCTCAGAAAAGGACAAACACTCTTCAGAAATATTATGCTGCAAAATCTTCATATCCTTAATTATAACAGCCTGGGCTAAATTCTTCACTCTAAGCAAGGAAAAAGGTGTTGATGATTTCAGGGAGAGAATTGCTGAAGTAGGAAATAAATCAGGCTATGAAGATGTGAATCTACACCAGTATGGGCCATGGACAAGCAAGAAATGAGCAGAACCAGAGGGAGGTTGTCCTCCCTGCCTCCAGTACTTAGGTCAAGGTTGGTGGTATCTTATGGATGCTCCTCTCTTTCTCTGCCTCTGATTTTCTCCTTTGACTCAAGCAAGTCTTACTGGCTGAACCCCATTGACCCTGAATGAAGTTTGTATTCCTAAATCCCTGGGGTATTTCTTCAGAAAAGAGCGGTGTGATGCAGGGATACAAAGGTGAGCAAGCTCTCCTGCACCAGAGAAAATGCTGTGCTGCTGCTCTTACCCAAATTTTCTCAAGTACTGCTGCAGAGCAGCACATTGTAGGATGCAGATGTTTCCTTAGAAGGATTACTAAAGTTACTGAACCCTTCCTAAATTAAAAACCGTGGCTCCCAAATCCCAGACAAAACTCAGGAAAACGTGTGCCCCTTAAAGACAAAGCTTTAGCATCACCCTGACAGTATTTCACGTCTTTCTTACTTTCAGTTTATAATACTGCCTTCACCTTTTGCTTTCCCAGTATATGCCAGGCCTCAAGATACCAAGGGGGCAGGAGTTTCCTGACAGAGGCAGGATCCTGACATTTAGATGACACTGTGACAGCTTGGGGAGTTGAAACTCATGGAGTTTTCTTGGAAAGCTTAGCCACGGATTTTAGTCAGGAGGCAATAACTCAGTAGACCATCATTTCTCAAAGAAGCCATGCTGAAGTTTGGTTGGCTAAAAATTATCCCAGTGTAAGTGCAGGACTACATTTTGTTTGACTTAGATCAGATCACAGTTTCCCATAAGTTTCCTGAGGCCTGGTTTAATTGATCTTAAAACAAAGATCAATTAAAACTCCATTACTGATGTTATTCTGCTTAATAAAAAGAAAAGAAAAAAAAAAAAAAAAGGAAAACCACTCAGATAATAGGGGGAAAAAAAAAGGAAAATTACTCAGATTTAGTTGATTTTAGCTTTGTGTGTTAACTAAGTCTAACTTGAATTCACCATTTTTTTTCTAAGCAATGTGAACAATGTGTCATCTTGTCACAACTTCCCCAGGCAGATTACAGTATAATTAAAGAACAAACATGATGAACCAGTGAAGTTGTATCTTCAATTTGCACACAAAATATTCAGTCAGACAGAGGTAAGGAACTTTTCCCAAGATCCACTGGGCATATGTGGCATCTTTCAGCCACAATGTATTTCCAGTGCCCAAATTATAGTCCAAATATCCAAGTGTGCCTCCAAACAAATAGTACACGTTTGTCTAGAAGAATAGAAAGTTTCCTCTTTCCTCCAGGAAACAGAATTTAAACATTCCAAGAATTGACACTGTAGTTGGCAGAGATGAGATAAAACAAGATATTTGTAATGAGAACTCTGTCTGTTCTAATATAAGCTTATACTAATCACTTAAAAATTCATAATCTCACCATAATTGAACTGTCCATAAAGAATATGCAAGTGTTGGAGAAACTAACTGATTTTATTGTAGTTTTAAATTCCCCAATGCATTCATTCCCTCTGAAATTTTTTTCCTCTCCATTTTGTAATATTGAACTCAGTCCTGTCAGGAATATTTTATCTCTCTGCTTGTCTGCTTCCCTGACTTTTGGATGTGAATTTTACAAACCTCTTCACTTATGAACTTGCTGTCTTCCCTGAAGATACAGTGCAGATAATGTCAACAAAAGGCTCTCCGTGTGTTCAGTGAACTAGAAAGCAAAATTTCGTCCCTTAAAAATACTCTTGTTGGAGCATAAACTCCTGGATGACTACAGAAGGGTTAGTAAATTAATAGAGACTGTAAGTTCTACAGGGGATTTGCTTTCAATACCTGTGAGTTTTACTGAAAACACAAGGTTGAGATTAGCAGACCACAACAAAACGTTTAAGGTCAGATGATTTCCTTCGAATTTTAGCCTCTCCAAAAGAGCAGAAAGCAGTTGGAAGCCACACAAACAAGGATCTCCTATCCTTTGCATTTTGGCATGAAATCTTACGTCTGGGATAAAAAATGACAACAGCTAAAGCTACACTGCATGATGTCTTTCTCTTTCTTTTTCTTTCTTTCTTTCTTTCTTTCTTTCTTTCTTTCTTTCTTTCTTTCTTTCTTTCTTTCTTTCTTTCTTTCTTTCTTTCTTTCCTTCTTTCCTTCTTTCCTTCTTTCCTTCTTTCCTTCTTTCCTTCTTTCCTTCTTTCCTTCTTTCCTTCTTTCCTTCTNCTTTTCTTTTCTTTTCTTTTCTTTTCTTTTCTTTTCTTTTCTTTTCTTTTCTTTTCTGAGACCCGAGCATACTTTATACTCAATGATGTGCTAGTGCACAGTGGAATTTAGGATATGAACCTTCTCACCCTACCACAGCTGCTTATATTTGATTAGATGACCTCCATCTTAAATGTCACCAACTTTAATAAGAACTTAAACACCTATGGGTACCAAGTAGAGACACCGACACTGTAAATACCTAGAGTTAAGTGAGATATGTCCTATTCACAATGATTTTTCTGAAGACTGATGCAGCATATGGTAGGTGGGAGCTGTTCTGACGATAGCCATTTTTGTGACCCTTCTAGCCTGTGTGTGTCCTCAGGTGGAAATCTCTTCCCTCTGGACTGGAAAAGCGTCTGTGTTATCCTGCCCTGCAATCATTCAACTCCTGCCCAGCCTAACTCCTAAAATGGGGTGTGGAAGAGCCCAAGAACCGTGCCTGTAACATGCTCCGGAGACCACGACGGCAGCATCCTTCCATGCAAGGCACAGCAAGATTCTGCCACCTTCCTGATTTCAAAAGGTTATTGGGTACTGGAAAGAAGTTATGAATATGTGACAAAGAGTGCCTGATCTCCTCACAGCATAGTCTGAAATGTGCAACTTTGCTTGCAGAACGTTGTATTGCCATCCCCTCTTGCCAATTACTGAGTTAAGTGGTGCATGGAGCCTTTTAAAGACTGGAATTATTTTCTAAAGAGTAAGATATGTGAATCAAAACTGCTCATTACATATTCTCCTAACTTGGATGGTGTCCTCCACAGTAGGCTGCAGCTACTGGTTATTACACTTTTTCTGTTAGCAACAAGAATAAAAGGCTCTGAGCCAAAAACTGGAAATATCCAACAAGCAATTATAAAACCCCATTAGGAAATGGCTGCTGGTTGATTCTGCTTATTATAGCAACTGCTAATAACAACAATGTACTTCCAAAGTAAATTTAGGCACCTTGCACTGGATGATGATATTTAAAAACACATTTTGGAATTTTCCAGGATGCCTTTCATTCTTGCATGTGGCCACAGAAAATCCTCCTGAATTAACATTTCTTTGCTCAATTTTATATCTGTTATAGATGTATGGAGAGACTTAATTCTACCAAAATAGAATCTACCTATCTATCTATTCCAAACATATATCAAGGGGAAAAAAGGAAAAAAAAAGTTTTGCTATATTAGACATAGTCTTTTGGGAGAAATGTACTTTCTCTTTACACTGAGCAGTGGAGTTGGTGATCTATTATTGATCATGACACAGAGAGCAGAAGTATAACACAGTAGTTCTGCTACAGACTGCTCGTTGATTTACTTGCTTAAAGGTGCACTATTAAACAAGCCAGTTAATATACAGTCCTCAAAAGAATTAAATAATCTGATAGAAATTGCGAGCTTGAGGAAACAGGCATACCTCCCACAGACTTCAAAGGCTGCTTCTCCTTCCTGCACTAGACGTACCTTTTTTATCTCTCTGATATGTATTTAATCCTGTCTCATCTCCTCTGTAGCTTCTGCCAAGATCCAACAACAGAAAATCAGCATATTAAATACATACCAGTTATCTTGAGTATCCCTGAGATACATTTGGGATAGACTAATAGACATGTCCTCCTCGAAGATGAGAAACTGGGAAGACTAATAAAGTATTTCTCTGTCCATCAGCCCTTTTGTCCTGGTTTCAGCTAAGATAGAGTTAATTTTCTTTCTATTAGCTGGTATAGAGCTGCGTTTTCCATTTTGTATGAGAATAATATTGATAACACACTGATGTTTTTAGTTGTTGCTATGCAGTTGTAGTGTCTACACTAAGTCAAAGACTTTCCAGCTTTTCCTGCTCTGCCAGGTGCACAAGAAGCTGGAGAGCACAGCCAGGACAGCTGACACTGGCTGGCCAAAGGGATATTCCCTGCCATATATAACGTCATGCTCCGTATACAACTGGGGAAGCTAGCCAAGAGGCAAATTTGCTGCTCAGAAACAGACTGCATCGGGTTGGTTTATTTTCCTTTCAGATGTGGCAAGCAATTGCATTTGTGCATCACTTGTATTATTGTTATTATAATTATCATTATTATTATTCTTCTCTTCCTTTTTTATCCTATTAAACTGTCTTCATCTCAACCCATGAATCTTTTTTCCACTCTCCTCCCCATACCCTTAGAAGGGTGAGGGGTAAGCGAGCAGCTGCACGGTACTTAGTTACTGATGGGGGTTAAGCAATGACACCCTTCTTCTCCCTTGTTACTAATAGCCAGCCACGGATTAAGCTACTCTGGTGAGCTACTTCTAATCTTTACGGCAAAAGAATCTGTGGCAGAAGATATATGTGTGCCTGTACGTGGGTATAAATGACAGGATTTTCAGATTTTCCTATGAGGAGTAGAAGGAAGAAATGGCCTTGGAAAGATCAGCTTGCAGAAACGGCCTTGATGAATAGAAGTGGAGCTACTAAAATAGACAAGCTGCCATCTTCTGTGTGTGTGGGGGGGGGATTTTTTGTTGGTTTGTTTCTTTTCCCCAACAACTCTAACCAGGAGGGCTCTAAGGAGACATGGGACATGCAATCTCCAGATGTACTTTTGTCTAAAGCACCTGATGCCTGTGCAACTAAAAATACCTGGATAGTCCACAGCTAAAAGTATCCTCTCTCCCTGAATAAGAACTTTAATATTTGTGTTGCCCTGTGATTTCCCTTGAAGAGGGTATTCCTTGAAGACTTTACTCCCTTGTGGGTCAAAAATAGCAGCCTTTATAAAGGAACAAACAAGACTAAGTTGAGTAAGATCTGGGGTAAAAATATGAGAGCTTGAGTCATGTTCTTAGTTCATACAAAGCTCCTAGTAAAATCCTGAGGAGCTTTGCCTCAAATATCTGGAGCGCCTTGTACTGGCTTCACATTCAGTTGTGAAAGCTGTGGACCTAAGCAAGCCTTTTCATCCCCAAATTTATAGGCTGGCAGTTTTAAATTTGTTCCCACATCTCATTAGCTTAAAGCTAATGAGCATAATTGAAGGTCTTGGAAAACTTATTTACACCGCATTTTTTGTAATTTACTGATAAATCTCTTGAAAAGGGACATCTGTTCCATATGCCCAACGGGAATCAGAAAGTAACATACTTTATATGTAGGTAAATCACAGGTTATTAATAGATCTTGAGAAAGAACTGGCTGTTGAGAGATAGGGTGGAGGGAAAGAGTGGGCTGGTGCGATGCAATGAAAACTTAACCAAGAAAACTTAGAAACCATCGCTAATTGATGCTCCATGGGCTCAGTGCTGCACATAGGTCTCCCACTCCTGCGCCCTTTAAAGACATGGTATGTGAGTGGCTGGGCAGCTCTGAAATGGAGGAGATGCTGACTCTCGCCCCTGGCAAATGCCTCGTAACCCAGGCAGTGCAAGCAAAACGCTGGTCTTGCAGGACATCTGGGCTGAGGTTGGGGTTTTGTGTGGGAAGGAGGGCCTACTTGCGTTTTCAGTTTTCCTCTGGCATTATCTGGTATATGCAGATCCCTTGGGTCTGATCTTACCGACAAGTTGTCCCGATCCTCCATATAGTGAAAGCATATAGCTTTTACAGGGAATAGAGCACAGGATATAAATCTGTATGGGCATGATCGAACTAGCCAACAGGCCCCACAGGCCCAGATCTTTCCCCTCTCCAATGCAAAAATCTTCTGGCACATTCTGACACCTGGGGACTAGAAAAGTCCCACAGCCCATGCTGCTCTGAAGACCAGAGACTGCTCCACAGTTAATGCTCCGCTTTCAAGCTGCAGAAACTACTCTTGCTACCAGTTCTAAAAGTTTTAAATTCCCACTGGTCCAGGACTGCTTGAATTCAGCCATGTGAGACTACCACCACCACCACTTCATGACATGATCCCATGTCCTCCTTTATCAGAAATATCCCTTTTCCATCCAGGAATGGAGAAGGTTTCCTCGGTTAAACTTTGACAAACAGCTTGTTGAAACACCCCCATTCAAGATTTAGTGCTTAGTGTAGCAATTGCAATTCTGGTTCCTGTTTTTATTATGTTGTTTTGATTGGATTTTTAATTTTCTTTAATACGTACTTCCAGGCCCCTCAATCTCTGAATTGTCTATAAGGGCATCCGCCACCCAGAATGATATGAGTAGATGATCAGTATGTCAATGTCTTTCTGGAGCCATTTACCATCGGAAAGGAAACATTCTTCAGTATGAGAAAAACAACAACCAGCTTTTAGTGTCTTGCTCTGTGGCAATCAATCCTTTTACACTCTGAACACTCTGAAATATATATATATATATGAAGGTTTAATATTCTCCATCTGTTAAAACTCCAGAGCTGCAGCAGAAGGCTCCTATACTTCATACCGAAACAGTAACAAACCGTCCTCTTCAAAGCCGTACAAAAAAACCCCAACAACAACAGAACCCCAGAAAAACCCAAAAATTAAAAAAAAAAACAACAAAAAAACCAACCCAACCAACACCTAAAAAAAACCCCACATCACCCAAAGGGGATCCTGTGACTGTGTGTTATACTCATGAAAGCCAAAGGCAAATGGCTATTAGTGTACACTTGAGATCACTTAGAGAAGCCCATGGGGAAATGCTCTAGTATTACTGCCTAAGTAACACACAGAGAAACTATGTCTCTGAATATCCTGAAGGGATGAAGAAATGTTTAATAAATGAGTTCTTTCCAGAGGTCAAATATTAACGATTTGTGTGTGTGTTTTCTGTTGAAATTTCATTTTCTCTGTTCCAGCCTGGACAGGGAAAAATATCAGGAGGCGAAACTTTGATTAAAATAAACGAATCAACACAGAGCTGCGTGCCTGGGTAAAGCTAATGCATGAAATTATAGAGTGAGACAGCTGCAATATTAATAAGATGAAGAGGAGGAAAAAAAGTGATAGAAACCTCACAGACTGATCTTATTTGGGTTGATTGTTTCTGCATTATCTCTTGCAAAGAAGCCAGGAAAACCGGACAAGGGATGATCTGTATTGTTCTGGATATTCTCATTTTCTGTTTCTTTGGTATGATTCAGCAGAGACAGAGAAACAGAGGAAGAAAAAAAAAAAGAAAAAAAAAGAAAAAAGAAAAACAAATAAGAGCTAATCTGGGAGGGAGAATGTGAGAACAGACGGTAAAAGTGAGGTCGGAAAGAAGGAGAGGAAGACCGGGGGCTGGAGATATTCAGGATGACAGGCAGATAGCAGAGGAGAGGGGGATGCTGTATCTGAGTGGACTGACTTTGCAGAGCTCATCTCGAGGAATCCTTCCTCTTCATGGCACAAGCTATGTCCATGCCACGTTATGGCTGCAAGATTTGTGGCCGCAGAGGGCTGACTGGCAAGGTCTCCCTGTACACTTGGCGCTGCTTGGCAATTTGTAATAATGAGATTCATTAGTGCTATATGCTCTGCTGGAAATACTTCCAGAGGTTTAATCGGAGCCACACAAATGACTATTTACTTAGGTAGCACTTCATTAGCTGCTCCTGCCCTGCTGTGTAATATGGTATAAATTACTAGCTGGTGTTCCCAGCATCACACCCAAACTGGCTGTCACGTTCATTGTACCACGCTGCTGGCAATCAGCTGAAGGGGAACCTGTTTCGAAGTTGAAAAGATAACATGCCTGGCCAAAAAAATAAAAACCAAACCCACCCCCTAAAAAAAACCAACCAAAAAAACCCCAACCTATTTCAATTCAATTAAATGTTTCAATTTCTAGGCACAAAATTGCTGGCCTCTATAAAAGAGAGCGGTATGTACCAGAGAGCAGCTTGCTATGTACAGAATTAAATTTTTCAGAAGCCTCATGAATCAGCAGAGCTCACACAACACGACCGCCTTTTGCTGTCCCCCTCCCTTCATCCCTTTTGTTTTTTGTCCATTTTCTTTGTGGACATTCCTCTTGACACCAAAACATGAGGTACTGAGAGCAGGGAGAAACAACAGGTCAGGCAACTTGCTCTCGAGTTTGCAAGAGTCTGAGCCCCAGAGCTCTTCTCTGTGCTATTGTGGGGACCCAGATCTGTTCGTCGGTGAGGGGCAGAGGCAGGTGACTACATCCCATCATTTCTCTACGCTCAGCAGCTCAGCTTCAAAAGATGTTGGTCTCAGCCGTTACAGCCGCAATCGCACTGCAATCACGCCACAATTCAAAACGAGCTGGTTTGTATCAACAGGTTAAAACTGATCGTCAAGCCATATATGTTTTACTTCTTTTACAGTTCTGTTGAATTGCAGCCGTCGCTGGGGGAGGGAGGGTGTGTGTGAAGCTAGCATTGCATGACCCCAGCGTGAGAAGCAGGGCACGTCTCTTGCCATTTAAATTGCGAGGCAAAAGGTGGGAAGGAGGGGTCTCTGCATGAAGATTTGGGCCACGACAAGTAGAAACTCCAACTCTTGCAAATTGCTTTCTGTGGGATTTCTAATGCATAATAACACACAGTCTTCTGAAACTACTGAAATATGAAGACACAATCACAGACTTTATTATGAATTAAAACCGTGAAAGACAGGTAAAAATCTTCAGCTAATGATGATGCAGACAGCTGTCTTCTCTCCCTTGAATCCAGAAGGAGACCCGTCCCGTAGTGGCAGGGGTCTGGCAAAGACAGGCTCTAGACCTGCAGTCCTCGTGTGCTGCCTTGTCAGCAGGGTCCTTGGGTAAGGTCTATGTGCTCCAGCAATTCATGGAGCCATTAACCTTTCACGAGGGCAGGATCCAGAGAGGGCTGTGAAATCCTGACGTCTATTGAGTGATTTTCCCCATAGCACCAGCTAATCACCCCAGCTTTAGACATAACTACCCAAGCATAGGACTCAAACATTTCCTGAGGCTTTTCCATCCCAATAGCAATTTTGCTTCATGCTCATTTAGCTGGATGAGAGGAGACCACAGGACAGCCACAACCTGTCACATAACTCTTTAGGCTGCTTCACTTAGGTCTCAAGATCTGTATTTTCATACCTTTTACACTCTTTCTGAGCACAGCATAGTCTCTGGCAACCCTCATTTTACAGGGGAGAGAACTGAGTCACGGAAACCTATCTGAAAGACTCAGGGAACTGGGAAGATCTGGAGTAGTATATTCAAAGCAGGAAAGCGGCCAAGCACTTTTAAAAGCTGTAGGAAGCTGGTTCTTGTTAGTATCTTTTAAATTCATGCTCCTCTGACTTCAAATTTGCTTCGAGTTGAGTGCCATAGAGGACGATACTTGCAAACAGAAACAATCAAAACATAAAGCAAACTATTTACTAAAAAAACCCCAAACCTCTAGATATGCCAGTAAAAAGTGATGCAACCGTGGTAAGATGCACACCATCAGGGTAGCCTGCCAGGGTTATTTTCCACATTCTTGATGTAAAACTCCAGCAAATCCTAAATGGGCACCACATCATGCTATAAAGGTACGCCACCAAGCTAGATTCTCCCCTTGCACAACAAATCAGCATCCTTCCAGTGCAGGCTACTGACTTCAGCAATACCGAATCACACCGGAGAGAAATCTGGGATGCAGACACAGATGACAAATGATGCATGCTAAATATCCATAACCAACCACTGGGATTTCTCTCAAGCTTTAGCCAGACCAGTACAATCCTAGACTTGACCGGGAAAAGCACTGATTACCACTTTTAACCCAGAGAATCCCTGAAGCTGCCACACATCACCCAGCACCTCTCAAGAGATTCCCAGGGATCTTTATAGCTCGTGTTTGCCTTACAACTGCAAAATGTCAAAGGATTTAGCAATATAAAGAAGCAGAGCATCCCACCTCTTGAAAGCCTTCCTACATTTGGTAAGTCATCTTATTCTACTCCCCCCCCCTTCCTAATCTTACAAACATATTTCCCAAGATTCCTCATTCAGTCAAAGCACTGCTACATGCACAGTCTTTTATGCAAATTATTTTGTTTATTTTTATGATGTATGCAAATGAAGTCTTTACTCTGAACATTCTTTATGATGCTATAAATGTAAGAATAGATCTTGAATTAGCCCTTTTCATTGTCAGAGTGGCACTAAAACCAGCTGAGGGATTCAGAGGCTTAAATGTGTAAGCAATTCGCTATAAAACAACTTTTATATCTTGTAAGAATTAAGGGTCTGGGCTGAGGTATTTGAGTATTAAAACAAGATCTCTAAGAAGTTAGAAAAATTACATGTTTTTCAGAGCTAAATGAAGATTAAGACCAGAAATCAGTGAGTGAAGCAACCTGTGGTTTAACAACCTTACTTTCTAGTATTGCATTTTCTATATTAACCGGAAACTTCCCATGGCAGCTAAATATGGCAATTACCTGTTTCAGCAGGAACTGGATAAACTGGATAACGTTGTTCTGATTTTTATTCTGCCTTATACACTCCATTTGCTGTATTTTCGCATGCTTGGCTTGTACCTGATAGCCCACACTACACTAAAAATAGGGTTACTTGGCAAATAATTCATCAGATAACCTCCACTTTTACGTAATGGGGACACAAGGAAGTGCAAAGGTAGGGAGGGATCAGAAATAGGGAAGATACTGGAATAAGGGATGAGGGAGGATCGGAGGCCAAGGGCTGCTGGGGAAGGGGGAGCTCTGGGGAAAACACATGCTTGACTTTTTGCCTCTAATTGTGTGTAACTCAGGCTGCTGCTGAAATACATTTCTCCCCCACCCCCACCCCCCATCTAACCAACTTCTTCATAGAAAGACAGCAATTATATCCCAGCCTTATCCCACAGAGAAGGATATAAATTCCTGAAATTGGTATTGTGGACTACAGAGAGAGCCACTCAGGAGAAAACTCCCAAGTCACAGTATCAGATGAATAAGCCACAGATTTTTCCCAGCAGATATTATTGACTTAATAAATGTTTCTCTGGTGAATAGAGGAAAAAGGTGTAGGAGATGCTAGCAGTTGCACCGGGGCATTTTCCATGGTCAAAAAAAAATCTCACGTTTATAGATATGGATAACTATTTTCTCCTACTCTACCCATTTGCAGTGGAATGTGGAAATATAAAGGTTATTCCATTCAAAACTTCCATTCATGGTCCCATGGCAGCACTGCTGATGGACATGTTCTTAATATCAGCATTCTTAAATCTACTAATATGGGCAAACAAGAAACTCACTGCTCTGTCTTGAGGAAGCACAAGTCTACTATATTTTTGTATCACTGGAGTTTTTCATGAACACAATACAAAAAATTAGCTTAATATATGTAGCAAGGAATAGGAGGGATGGAGGGAATCTTTTTATATAAACTTTGTTCTCAAACTGTTTAAAGTAGCCAGGAAAGGTCTGTGAAGACCGAATTGATTGGCTGTGCTTAGGCTTCAACTGCACATATCATCCAGGATAAAACTGACGCTAGAACTGTACAAACTGCTTGCTGTGGGAACAGGTTTAACACACAGTAAGAGGGAAGGTATAGAGCAGGCTTGACAAGGGAAATGAGTTAAGAGTTGTATGAAAAATGTCCATGTTGACACAGTGCCACAGTGTCTCCCTACATCACTTTCAAGGAGTAAATATAAACCAAAGCTCCTCTGAGGAGACTCGATCTCCCTGCCAGATGTGCAGTTGGCAGAAATTTGCCTTTATGTGTTAATACAGTCAACCTGAATACAGTGCTGTAGGATCTAGTTTCTAAAAAACACCATCAAAACAAACAAACAAACAACCCCAAGCCAAAAAAAAGAAAGTAAGGCTTATGCATACAGTAATTCTAGACCTTTCTGCCCCAGCATGTCCAGATTGTCATCTCTGCTTCCACTGGACCACAGCAGTACAATTTCCTGGAAACCCCAGTTTTCTCTGAAGAAGCCCAAGCCATGCTGCCTTCTGCCTTGCTCAGAGGAACTCAACATGCTCCTGCTGATCTTCCCAAACATCACCCTTTGCCCACTGACAGTCATTAGAAGATTAATTTTGACTTGACTGTGAAAACAGTTCCCACCTCTTATTTCCCTAACCCAGAAGAGATTAACATATCTTTGCTACAGAGCAGTTGCTTCTGAGGCCAGCCCTAGAGATGGTCCCCTTGATAATGTCCTGTCCACGTTCACATTGCTGCCCCCCAAACTGCCTCCACTGTGCTCACCTCACATCTACACTATACATCCCAGAGCGTCCTACCACACAGGACAGATGTCCCATGCAACTGAAGAGTGAAGTGAAGAAATCAAAGATCTACTGGGAAGAGTCTTGTGGGATAACACTCTAGAGGGAATAGGGGTTCAGTAAAGCTGGTTAATATTCAGGAAACACCTCTTTCAAGCTCACAAGAGCTTCCATCCCAGTGAATAAGACATTAGGTTACGAAATGTTGTTTTGTTGATGGAGAATAAAAGCACACTGAGGCAAAACATCTTATTCGATATATTTGTGTGCCAGTACAATGAACTGACCTGAACTCAGATCCAGATTATTTCTGTAGCGATGAGGAATCTTTCTTCCCTAGACCTCCAACTCCCCTACAATGAAAGACAAAGCTATTCAGCCTAAGATTTCTATACAGCTAGGCAGCCATTCCACCAATGTTACCATGGAAAACAAGAGTGAAGAGTTTGCCTGCTGAACTGCATCTCTGAGCTTGTAATACATCTGCCTGCAGTAACCTCTTTGATACTCTCAAATTCTTCAGTTCAGAGTGCAAATGTGAACATCTTCATGAATATATCTACCAGATCCACAATGGCAGTTGCAAAAGAAAAGAAAATCATATTGTACAGAAAGGATGGAACTGAGAATAATGCTGAAAGTAGCACAATGCCATTATATCATTTAACGAGATGCCCTCACCTTGAATATTGTGTTCAAGTTTGGCTGTATTGCCTCAAAAATGAAATGAAATGAAGTGCAATGAAATAAAATAAAGTAGGTAGAACTGGAGAAAGAGGCAGGAATAGGCAAAGAAAATTATCAGAAGCCTGGGAGGACTTGCGAACAAAGCGAGAGAGAAGAACAGGCTATTTCATTTTGAGCAAACGCATGACAGAATTGTGATAGGATAGAGAAAGTCAGGCAAGAGAGAGAGGGGAAGGACAGGGGGAAGGGAGGCTGGGAGAGCTAAGACAGCACAGCACTGTGAGAGGAGGAAAAGGGACAGAAAAGGAAAGATAAGCTTTTTGTGTCATAGACTATTGAGTAGATTTCCTAAATTACAGCTTATGCTTTTGTTTTGTGAAGGTTTGAAAACTTCTCATCTCTCTGCATCTTAAATAAGCAGGTGAGACAGATGGAAGATGTTTTACAAGTGTGAATTCTTCTTGTAAGAAAAACCAAATGAAATTAGTGCTAAGAGAAGCATCTATATAATGCACATGGCTACATCGTTCACATACATCAATGGCTGAAATAAAGTTTTATTGCAAATGCTAATACAGCATCATGAGAAACACAATTAACCTGAAGACTTCTGGCCCAAGAGCTTCCAGATTTCCTACCAGGCTTCTGTAAGCATCAGAAAAAAGCTGTCTTCCTCAGCCATCCAGCTAAGTTTTATCTTTTGCTGGTGCAGCCTGTTACAGTATTTCAAGAGTTTAAGGAAAGACCTCACACAGTACAGATCACATCACAGAGCACCCCCTAAAGCCTTTAATGTCTTCAGCCAAGATCTACAGCAAGCTGCTGGGTACAGAGAGCTCGGAAAAGCCAATGAATCACAGAGGAGATTGGGGGGATTTAAGTGATTTCTAGGCTTTGCAGAAGACCATCTGATCAGAAGTGAATATTTTACCCTTAATGCACACAGAATAATAAAGCCTTGGGGCTGGGATCGTATATATGATGTGGAAAAGCATAACCAAATCTTTGAGACAGAGTCCTTTTTAATCTGGTGTTTTCATGTTCCCACTGCTCCTTTCACCTCTGCTAATCAACACGCACTGATTGTACAGGCCATGATGAGGACATGGTTGATTCTTCAGGCAAAAGATTCAGGCTTGTTTGTGTTGCATGACCTCTGGAGTTCACTTGCACAAGTCATCCATTGACTTATGAACCTGAACCTATGCTAGTGTCATAATCAAAATGCAATTTTTCAGCTCTAAAAGTACTCAGTTATACACAAGTTAGAGCACTGAAAATGCCCGAGGAAGTGCTTTGACATGTTTGACTTTTGCTGTACGTTATATTGTCAGACGTCGTCAGTGTGGCTGGATTTCTCTTACAGTGCTAACTCTGCTCGTTGGTGGCAGTTCAGGCTTTTCATGTTGTGATCACCCCTTGGGAAGAAATTAGACTTACATCTTTCCTTCATCTCCCTTTCCCCAAGCTAGGCTCAGTGGCAAGAAATCTGGAGCTGGGAGGAGGACACTGGGAGTTTAATAAACTTTTCTGTCACAGGACTATATTACGGTTATATTTACACTTCTAAAAAATGTTTACTCTGGGATTTTGCCTTCATGGTATGAAGTAGCTGTATCTACCCTATCCTACACTGGCTCCTCTGAAATGGATCGGCAGAGTCCATGGCTCTGGACTTACCAAGGTGCCTCTGTAGCTCTAAGAAATAATTATCCAGTTTTGTGGAGTTTTGATGTTTTGGGGGTTTCTTCACATCAAAGCATCCTGAAACACATGAAAACTTTGCTGCTGCCCACCACAGTGGGTTTTTATGGCATGATTTCATGGGGATGGATATGCTGAGCCTCACTGGAGGCTGACAGTGCAAGTTTACAGGAGTGTTGGAGGGCTCTGGGTGGTGCAAGATGCTAAACATGCTGTGTTTCCATTCAGACAGAAGTGATCAATCCCACAAACATCCAGATTTCACAGAATCACAGAATCACAAAACGGTAGGAGTTGGAATGGACCTCTGGATCACCTAGTCCAACCTCCCTGCTAAAGCAGGATCACCTGGAGCAGGTTGCACAGGATCGTGTCCAGGTAGGTTTTGAATCTCTCCAGAGAAGGAGACTCCACAACCTCTCTGGGCAGCCTGTTCCAGTGCTCGGTCACCCTCTTAGTGAAGAAGTTTTCCCTCATATTGAGATGGAACTTCCTGTGTTCCAGTTTGTGCCCTTTGCCCCTTTTGCTGTCACTGGGCTCCATACAGAAGATTCTGGTCACATCCTTTAGATATTTATAAGCGTTGATCAGATCCCCTCTCAGTCTTCTCTTCTCCAGGCTAAACAGACCCAGCTCTCTCAGCCTTTCCTCATAGGAGAGATGTTCCAGTTCCTGAATCATCTTTGTAGCCCTCCACTGGACTCTCCCCAGTAGTTTCCTGTCTGTCTTGAACTGGGGAGCCCAACTGGACACAGAACGCCAGAAGTGACCTCACCAGGGCATTGTAATGCACCCCAGGATACCATTGGCTTTCTTGGCCATGAGGACACACTGCTGGCTCATACTTAACTTGTTCACCAGGACTCCCAGGTCCTTCTGTGCAGAGCTGCTTCCCAGCAGGTCAACCCCTAATCTGTACTGGTACATGGGGTTATTCCTCCCTAGGTGCAGGACCCTACACTTGCCTTTGTTGAACTTCATTTGGTTCCTCTCTACCCAAGTCTCCAGCCTGTCCAGGTCTCACTGAATGGCAGCACAGCCTTCTGGTGTATCAGCCATTCCTCACAGTTTTGTATCATCAGCAAACTTTCATTTTGGAGTTGACTAGTTGGTTCACTCCAAAAAGAGTGGACTAGGTGGTTCACTCCAAAAAGGAAAAATAACATCACAGAATTAATATTTATGCAATGTGGATGATCAGGGGACCAAGATGTGGGAGTTATTTGGCAATGTAGATGTATCTTCTGTGGTTGCCTTTGTTTATTCTTCCATCCTTTATCTCATACAGCTATTTACAACGCAAGCTTTCTGAAGCAGGAACAAATTCTCCCTATGGATTTGGGTAATGCCTAGTATGAGAGGTCTGTGATCTCAGCTAAACGTTATTGTCATCTCAATATCAACACTCCATCTTATATATGGAAGAATCTCACAGAACATTATAATTTTAAATGATTTACATAGACAGGGATTGTTCTGTCTACTCCTGAAATGCCGCAGTCTCTGGGGGAGAAGGTACTGGCCTATAAAGAGTATACAGACACTGCATGAGGGAATTGGGATTGAGTAGTGTGCTCTCTCTCTCTCAGAAACTTGTTCCTCAACTGCCTGCACTTAAAGGAATTTAAAATGCAGACCATAAAATAGATGCTAAGTAAGAAAACCAGCAGTCTGCAGAATAGGTTGCACACACTCTACAAAAAGCTATTGAGGGAGAAATATTGTCATAAATTGTGTTAAGTACAGTGTGTTGAGTCAGAAGCACAGTTTTGATGAAAATTACAATAGCAGTTTGAAGGCAAGCCATTTTGTGTCTTGTACAATGCCAAGCAGTTCATACAAGGCCTGCTTGATGGACTTGGCAACAGCAATTACTGGTGTTTTACTCTCCCACAACCATTCCCCAGGAGATGCACTCCTGCTGGGACAAATTTGGCCCAGTTTGAACAAAGTGGATATTAAAATCATACCCACTGATAACAAAGAATCTCTGGGTCACTCTTTGTCCTCATTCCTCCCAACCTGCTCAGCTTTGGACCCAAAAACTCTTGCTCCTGACCCTGCCTCTCTGTGCTCACTTCATGGAAGCCCACTTCAGGACTGCCTGTTTCTAGGTTGCCAGCAGCAGAGCATCTGGCAGGATTGCCATCATCCATCCCTCCCTCCCCGTGAATACAGAAGGTAACACAAAGCATCACCACTTGGTTGGGTCTGGACCTTTCTTGGTGGGACTGTTCTTCATGGAACCAAAGCAAGACTTCCATGGCTTTCAAAAGAGGCACGATTTTGCATGTATAGGTAAAAATAAAGGAATAAAACAGCTGGCGTAAACTGGCTGAAAATATACCAGCTCAGCCTCAAACTGGATTTACTTCCCTGTGCTGTATTGATGATAAGGGGAAAATATTTAGAGCAATTTGCAGTTAAAAGGTAGGGAGCTTAGCAAACTCAGAACTTCTCAAATACAGAGAGAATTGATTTTTCCCAAAAATAGCTGATGAGGAATTTCTCTGCCATTTATACAGCTCTTGTGTCAGACGACTGCCTCTAGCTTGATGTAGGAAATCTGCTAAGGAAAGGACGAATACAGGTTTGACACAACATGGCTCTGTTGTGTTGCTTACAGCAGTCTCAGCATCTTACTATAAGTGCAGCAACCATCACTTCAGGGTTCATCCCTATGCTTCAGTCCTCCCATTGTCCATTCTTCTGGGTTCACTCCCAGACCAGAAGTGACCAGTCACTTCCCACAGAGACACTTGTGAGCTTCAAGGTGATCGCTTGAACTTGTCTGCTCTGTACAGAGAGTAGGGATGTAGATCACACTGGGGGATGCTTCCTAAAGTATGTCAGAGAAAAGGGACATAGAAAAGGGTTTTTGGAGGCTTTGATATCAATGAAAGGTCATGTTGACTGAGGAGCTCCTAGCAGGTTCCTGGATGTCACCTTCCTTCAATTCTGAGACCATTATGGATTCAGCATACTAAGTTTGGAGGCCAAAAATAAGCAATGAACTTAAACCAAATGAAACTGGATTTTTCTTTTGATTCTGATTCAAGAATGAGCTACATCTAAACAAAATCTAACTTTGTACTACAGACCCTCTTTAGTCACCAATATTCTTGCCATCAAATCAGTGACCGATTTTTCTTCATGAGAACAAAACTGAGGCTGCTAGTAAGTTTTCTGTCCCTTAGCTTTTACCCTATAGTACTGCCCAAACCCATTTTGCATTGGATCATAATCTTTGTCCAGGTCTTCCAGTTTCTCCTTTAACTGACAGATCAATACAGAGAATTCAGAAGCTGGTAAAAAGATGTGCAAGCAGGTTTCTGAATCATAATGCATAAGACATGTGTTTGCCACCTGAGCAGCAGACAGTGAGGATATAATTGGCAGATCTTTTTCTTCTTCATGCACTTTAACTTTGCCAAAAGCAGGCTGACGGGGAAGCTGAGTGAACAGAGAAAACATCTCAGGTTTCAGAGAAAACGACGGCGTGCAACTTAGCCCTAGTTTACAGATAGTCTGTAAGTGCTAGTCATATTAGGAAGGCCAGACTGGTCCAGAATATCACCTTCCTTGCGGCTGCTGTATGAATGATATACGAATTCCATCTTGTCTTTGAACCATGGGTGCACAAATCTGACAACGGAGGAAGACAACAATGGATAAACTTCTGTACTATCGCATTCGTTTATTGCCCGTGGCAAGTCCTGAATTCTCCTAACATAAGCATAATTCTCCTTCCCATAAGCAAGGAGGAAGGAGCCAGATCCTGCATGACATCCTGCTCAACAGTTTAATCTTGTGAAACCAGCCCTGTAGCTTTCTTATTTTTCTTGCAGATGCATGACATTTTCCATGGAGAAATTGGACCAGTTTGCACTGATATCAGGAGAAAATATCCCAATTAACTCTTTAAAAGTAGCTACTTCTTCTGAATGCCTGAAAGGAGAAATATCACTGTCATAAAGCAGAATTGTGAAGTCTCAAGGCTGGTCCATGGCTTGGGAGATTTTGACTATGGTGTTTGTTCCCCTAAAATCAAGTCCAAATCCCATGAGAGAAGTTTTGAAGATGGCGTGTTTCATTCTGTGCATCTGTGTGTATACAACCCATAGCGGTTTAGACTTCCAGAACGAAGGCTGATAAAGGGTATTACCGTTCTCTACAAATAAAGCAGGGGGAGTAAACAGCAGGGAAGTAGACAAGCTAGTTAAACTAACTGAAAAAAGTTGTCAGAAGGACAAATGCTTGTAAACTGGCCATAAAGACGTACAGACTGGAAATGAGAAGGCTGTCAACATAAGAGTTGTGAAGCTCTGGAACAGCCAGAGTGGGAAGTGGTGTGGGAAGGAACAAACTGATGGGTGTGAAGATACAAACTGATGCATTTATGTTCCTAAATAATGAATAAGTAATGCTGGCTGTATGGACTAAGTATCAACCAGCTCTCCTCCTCCTGCTAGCACAAAACCTTCAGGGACACAAGCATGATTTCATTTTTAAAAGTGGCTTGTTTTCAACAGTTTTTCTCCTTCAGAGAATCAATAAATAAATAGCTCCATAAATAATACATCTGAGGTGGAGAAAAACAAAACAAAAATGAAAGCATCTAGAAAAATTAGAGAATGAGCCATCTTCTTACCACGGAAGAACTAGGAACTCAAACGCAAAGAAAGCCCACCATGCACAAGGACTGCATGTCCCTGAAGCCCTGACAGCGAATGTTTCAACTGTCCTTACAACTAGAAACTAAGTACATTAAAAAAAAAAACAACTATGTCGTGTACACAGATCAAGTCCACTGACATGTGGCAGACATGAGAAATATTTGGTTCACTTGAGAAAACAGTAAGAAATTGAGATTTCTTTTCCCATTCTTTTTCTCAGAAGGAAGTCCTTAAAAACAATCTGGGCAACTTCCACAAAAAAAGGAATGTTCTTAGAAGAAGACTGACCCACTTAGGTTTATTTTTAATAGATCTGGAAGACCTGAGAAATTTCAGAGACTAGAAAAGTAAAAGAAAATAACACAACCTCCTTTTACTCTGTAAATGGTGTAATGAGATGAATACGGGAATACTGCTGTCCTTTAGGGAAAAAAGAAAACAACAAACACCAAAAAACAAAAAAACAAGACAGAAAATACAAGAAAAACTAGATAGTGGGTGGGAAAGATAAAGTATTATTATTTTAAAGCTGAAGAAAAAGCTTTAAAGAAACAGACTCAAACAGCTAAATTGATGTCTTTCTTAGGATAGCTTTCTATCCCATAGAGAAGGGGTTAAGGTATGTGCCTGGGAGTGTGGCAGAATACAGTGCCACACCAGGGATTAGTGCCTCTGGATCTCTATTCAGGCCCCACTTTCTCATCTCTGTTTACTTATAGCACTCAGTTTGATGAGTACAGTGATGTACTGCTTTGCCCTGAACAGCAGTGACCTCATCCTGCCTGCAGCAGCACCTTCGTGCTGGCTGTATCTTAAACGGTTTATGTGTCCTTTATAAAGACATTGATGCAACAATTTACTACCATATTTACACTTCAGAACATAAACAAAGTGAAAGTATTGAGTTGTCCGAAATATTGAGCTGCCCATAATTACAGTGGCCCAAACTGGCTTTTCTCTTCCTCTGTTTGGGGACCTCCAGTGGAGGTTATTACACTCTCTTCCCAAGATTTCCTTCCCCTGGTAGCAAGCACAGAGCAAAGTCCCTGTTTCAAGGAAAACTTGCCAGTGTTTCTTTCTGCAGCGAGTGCAGTTTAGCCATTGATGTCCAGAAATAGTGGAGAAGTGGGAAGAAAAGGGCCATAAAGTGCCTACTCAAAGATGGGGGAGTAGAAGTTGGGGCTTCTAGATTCCATTGCTGGTTCCCTACTGATTCCTCCTGTGATGGACACAACATCTGGGGCAAAACTGGTGTCTAAATACAAATCTTCCTTCAAAGTCAGTACCAGAGGTGAAGGCGAACAGTTTTCAGTCATCATCTTTTACATCTTTGTTTCAATGCTGAAATTGCCGCTGATTTTCTACAGGAAGTCTCTTTTTTCTTTTTTTTTCACTGTCATTACACATTGTACACAAGACAAAAAAATGCAAGCAGAGGCTGTAAGTGAAACTCTGGCACATTTATTGTCATTTCATGGCATGCTAACCAAAGAAGAGACTTCACAAAGCTATTAATTTGCTCAATTATGGCTGATAGATGTTAGCTCTTTCATTCTCAAGAATCCATCTCTTGCCTTAAAGCTTGTCAACGAGTCCCTGAGTGACACTACAACCTTCACCAACGACAGATCTCAGGGCTTCATTATGGAAGATTTTTATATTGTACAATGATTTGTGTGTGTCGGTAGGTGCGATACGCTCGCAAATCTACATGCACAGACAAGAGAAAGAAAGAAAACGAGACAGTTTGGTTTCTTAGCATTTTCTCCAGTGGAGTAAACAAACACGTTCAATCTTCACAGAAAGAGAGGTTTGGTAACACAGTCTGTTTTCAGCGATTCAGACCAACCAGATCTAAAATGCTCGTTAGCTGTTGTACTACACGACAAATTGTCTACCTACTGCAATACTTTATGCAGAACCTTTCACACCAATTGCACCCATGAAATCGTCTAGAGTTAAATAATATGGTTATAGCTAAATAATAACAGAGGGATGGAGAAATTAAAAGGCAGAAGCTAGGGAGAGATGAGCTGTTTTCAGCTGATGTTTGAAATGAATCAGAACAAATGGGGCACAAAGATAAAGTCAGAGCTGTAGGGAAGACTCACCGACAGCAGAAATACTCCAGGAAATGCCTGCTAATAATGAAGGAGAGAGAGGAAAATTGTGGCAGAGACCGGTCTCCCTTTATGATGGGTTTTATAACACAGAAGGGTGATTTTAAACTGGATGGTGTAATAAATGAGGGAGTTAAGAGGAAATGTGAGGAGAGGGTGGGCTTTGTCTTTTAAATTTGTAGAACGTAGCAATAGCATCTGTGCTTATGCCTGATGAACTGGAATAGCAAAAGATGGCAATAGCAGTAATGAAGACCAGAGGAGAACTAATTAAATTCAATTTATTATTATTACTCTCTATTTTGCTGTGTTCCACACTGATTCTTACATATCTATTTCATAACCATGTTCTTCTGGCCGTGCTGCTCCCTACTTGGCCAAGCTGCATTGATAGGGATTTTTGCCTCTATTTGGAGATTCCAGGATGTGCCAGGTAAAGTCACTTTGCTTGGGGTAAATATTCAGATTGTAAGTTGATTGCTAATTTCTGCAAACCGATTTTTGAGAGTTAGTCCACAGGGAACTGACCAATTCCTAAATTATCAGAGAAATCAGAAGTAACCAAAGGTTAAAATCCTTATATGGGGTACACAGCTGAGGATAAAGGTGAGTTTGTATGGCAAAGGAGGTGGAGGATGTTTGAGATGTGATCTTACACTGCTAAAAGTCTGCAGTCCTGCAGAGATCCCAGCAGTTCTCCGCCAGTCCTTACCAGCAGAAATCAGTGAGGTGCTGGAGCATTACACAGCACACAGCAAGGGTCAGGAGCAGGACCTGCCTGCCACTGGAGAAAGTCTCCTCATCTAGATAGTAATAGTGAAGTTGGAAGGAAAATACGATGAACCATAAATTGACATGGAAAGATAATGGCTAGGATATGCCTTGAGAGTTCACAGGCACACTTAGCTTTTGTTTCTTTCTTTCTTTTTTTCTCTTTTTTTTTTTTTTTTTTAAATTCTTTTAAGCAACATTCTTATATGATGGAAGGAGATTCCACTGGATTCAATAAAACTGCTCCAATTTATTCAACCTAAGGTTCGATCTGGCTTTCTGCTATGACCTACCATTATCTTTCCACTTCACTACCCTTTATTACTCGATTCATTCCCTGTAGACACCGAGACAGAAACAGTTCTTAAAGAAGGAGGTGAATGTGATATATGAAGCAAGTTGATGTATTCGTTCACAGGAGGGGTGGGATTAATTTCATCTCACTTTAAGGATCTGATACAGGTGTCCCACCTGAATTTCTTGTCTAGTCTCCCATTGAAGACACTGAAGGTATAGTAAATATATGTCGTGGTTTAGCCTCCGTCAGCAGCTAAGCACCACATCGCTGCTCACTCACTCCTCTCCCCTCCATGCCCCTCCCAGGGGATGGGGAGGAGAATCGGAAGAAAAAGGTAAAACTTGTGGGTTGGGATAAGGACAGTTAACTGAGACAGCAAAGGAAAAGGGAAATAACAGCAATAATACTTATAAAAGAATATACAAAGCTGGTGACACACAATGAAATTTGCTCAACCCCAGAGGCCGATGCCCAGCCCATCCTTGACCAGTGACCCCTCCTCCCCAGCCAGCCCCCTTTATATACTGAGCATGACATCACATGGTATGGAATACCCCTTTGGCTAGTTTGGGTCACCTGTACCGGCTGTGTCCCCTCCCAGCTTCTTGTGAAAATTAACTCTATCCCAGCCAAAAAACAGGATGATATAGTCAATGGAGTTAAGAGTGTGAGTCATCTGGCCAAATGTGGATGACTATTTTAGGATGTAAAATCACGCCCTAAACTCCATTGACTCTGCTGACTCATTCTCCATTGACTATGAACAGAGTCTAGGGCAACTTGCCCAGATGCAGACACCCACATTACAGATATACACAGTTAATAAGATGAATCCCACCAAATGTTCTCTGGGTGAAGAACGTGACCTGTAAGACGTTAGGTGAAGGAGATAAGAGAGTGGTGGGACAGAGGGACAAAAGTGGTCCTACAAAGAGCAGGATGTGGGATAGGGAGAAGCCTTCTGTTGGCTTGAGGATGGAGAGGGGGGACAGGAAAGAATTAGCTGTTAAATATTTTCGCAACATGCTGATCATTATGAGTCTGGTTTTCAGAATTGCTGAGCAACCATGACGCCCACTGAAGACAATGGGAGCTCAGCACTTCCGAAAATCAGACACTTGCTTCTTAACATTGAATGTAATCTTTAATATTTAAAGGAATAAAAGGGGCTGAGGGACGGGCGTGCAGACAAGTGAATGAGCTTCCTCCTCAGATGCTTTGCATAGCCCTTTCTATCATTATTATTACTGCTTCCAGACATTATGTACAAGGGAAAACTACAGCTGGAGAATTACGTGGAAATGAAGATTGCAGAAGGTTAGGCAAACTCTGACTGCTGTATTCCCCGGGGCTGATCCAAAGACTAATAAAGTCTAAAAGCAAACACTCACTGGAGTGACAGTCGGAAGATAGGTTTATCAGGCTGCAAAGCCACCGTAAGAGGGTCCCAGTGGTCCATCTCTGCCAATGCACTGTAGTTCACAGTCCCCTCAAGGTGAAACTGTGTGACTTGGTTGAGCTGATGTAAAACCACATCACTCGAGAGAGATGTCGTGCTCCTTAAGTCCGATCGGTCCCTCCTTACCCACCCAATGCACTCTTGTGTGCCAGTTCTAGTGCTGGGTTGACTCTTCCCAGAGCTATCCGAACTCACTAGCGCTGAAGAATTGCAAATCCTTTCTTGCTTTTTGAGTTATTTCTGTGCTAGGATAGTAACATGAACTGGCTCACTACAGTGCTTGGCAAACACCAGAGGCAGTGCAAAGCAAGATGAAATATGAGATTGGGGAAAAAGGGTAGTGCATCCTCTCCCTTTTAGAGATGGTCATGTCTCCTTGAGGCACTTCATCACATGTACGTTCACCCTGCTGTGCCTACACAGGTGCTCTGAAAGAATCTATGAAATTATAAAAGAGTGTTGGGGAAACTTTTTTTTTTTTCTGTTTTATTTCTTTCTTTGTTTAAAACCACCTGGACTATTTCACCAGCATGGTTTTTAGTGTGATCAAAGAGCAACTGCAGCAGCACAACAATAGGGATAAGGCTACTTTGACACTGCATTGTTTATTGCCATGAGTAACGGAGCAAGCACTACACCAGCAAGCTGGAGGAGGCTGAGAAGGTGGTTGATGAGAGCAAGAGAGGCATGAAGGTAATTGAAAAGAGGGCCATGAAGGATTAGAAGATTGAGATCCAGCAAATGCAGCTGAAGGAGGCACAGCATAGTGGAGGAGGCTGACTGCAAGCTGGTCATCCTTGAGGGAGAACTGGAGAGCTCAGAGGAGAGGGCAGAGGTGGTGGAGAGCCAAGTGAGACAGTTGGAAGAAGAGCTGTGGACCGTGGATGAGACTCCCAAATCCCTCATTGCCTCAGAGGAAGAGTATTCCACCAAGGAGGACAAGTACGAGGAGGAAATCAAGCTTCTAGGGGAAAAACTGAAGTGAAGAGGATTGGATTGGGGTTGCATCACGGGAAGAATGGCTTTAAAGCGTTTCATGGTGGCAGAGATGTTTGAGTGAGATGGGTCTTGCAGATTTTACAGGAAACTAGCTGAAGCAAACTGAGTCATTAGTGATTATCTTCAAGAGTTTGTGGAGGATTCAGAAGTACCAGAGGACTGAAGAGGGACAAATATAGAACCTGCCTGTGAAAAACAGAGTTGACAGCTGGGAAATTACAGACTGGTAGGCCTAACTTAACTTGTGGGCAGATACTGGAAGAATTTATTAAGCAACCATTTGTAAATACCCAGAAGATAATCACCTTATTAAAGAGAAATAAATAAAATGTGTATGTAATTTAGGAAATAATTAAAAATAACCTACTTTAATTTCTGACTTAGTAAAAAGACAGGTGAGAAAGAAGATGCTATATGATGCTCGAAAAAGTTTTTTAACAGTAAGGTTAGGAAGGTCTAATTGTAGAAAGATAGGACTGATTGGTAAATCACTTTTGGAAGGGCAATTGTCAGAGGCTTCTTAGCATCAGACTAGAAGAGGATCTTAGATGAGATATCTCGGTGATCTTTTTTTGGCCTGGTTTTATTCAAAATACAAGTACTGACTTGTTTTAATAAAAACTGTAACTAAATGCTTATGAATGACAGCAGATTTGAGTAAATGTATGAGCACTTTGAAGAACAAAGGTGGAGTCTGAAATGATCTTGAAAAAAAAATTGAGAGATTTGTAAAAATAGGAGGAAGAAATTTAATATACAGTCATGCAGTATGCTATGCCAGGGTTGAAGGTGTTAATGCACAAATGCGAAAATAGTTGGCTGGTCATCAGCATATTAGACAAAATTCTGGTGCTGAAAGGGGACCTCAAACTCCATACAAACCAATGATGTAATGTTGTACAAGAAAAATAAATCTTATTTTGGAATATCTTGATGTGAGTATTATTAGTAAGGCAGAGCAGACTTTTCAAGCTAACTAAGTACCAGTGAGGTAAATTGTTATAGCCAATTTTGGACACTCCACTTTACAAATTGTAGATATAAACTGGTAATAGTCCTGGTAGAGCAACAAGAATAACAAAAGAGTTTGAATAATTAATCTATCAGGAGAATTTGGGTAAATAACCCTCTTCTGTCTTGTTTACTGCAACTTCTTCTCCACCTCTCAGACAATTCTCTGATGCCCAGAAGCAAAGTGATGCTCAGATCCCATCCCTGATGTTTTGACCATCCTGACTTCTTCCTTAAAGACATTCCTTAGAATACCTGGGCAAAATTTCTCCTCGTTGTTTTCTAAAGAGGTTTGTATTCACTGTCTCTCTGCACTCACCTGCCAGCGTCTCATTTAATTTTGGATCCCCTCTGCTTTGCTCTTATAGGATTAATGTCCCTTCCCTTCTGCCAGCTGCTAACCTAATCTCCTCTGAGCACTCTTCCATGCTTCTTATTAGGCCTGACTGGACTGAAGAGGGAATCACACCTCTTAACTTCAGGAATCAAACTCAAACTTCTTAATTAGACCTACATTTACCAAGACTCCCTCTCAGTCAATAGAAAGAGAATAATTACTCCAGCAGATGATTTGATACTACAAATGTCTGAGCCTTAATTTGGGTACCTCAACTAAATGCATAAAGTGCTGTAACTTCACCCCAAAATGTCCTTCCTTAAGTCATCCACAATGGCCTTCCTTCTTCAGCAAAACCTTCAGAAAAGATCTTTTTTTTTTTTTTTTTTTTTTTCAAGGATGCTTGCAAGTAATCTGGAATGTCATCACACAAATCAGCATGTTCCCAATTCCTTTAGCAAAAATGATTAATATATAATATTTTCCTGCCCTTGCATCCATGCAACAGCCTTTTCATTTTAATAATAAGAGCTCCTCAAGATAGGGAGCTTTCAAAAACTGGCACTTTGGAAGTATTATAGAAACATATAATAAGCAATAAATTTCAGAAATTCCAGTTTCTCCCTTGTCTTCAGCATTCTTCTCTACATGATATATAAAGTGTCTTCTATTTCCAATATTCCTCCCTATAAAAGCTTATTTTCCTTTACAAACCCATAATATAGGTGATTTGACATATATTTCGAACAATTTCAGAATAACCACTCTGACTCACTGTAAACTCGAAGTATTTACCCAACCCTTTAAGATAATCCCTTGCTCACTGATCATGAGCTTCTCTAATTCAGAAATGACTCTGCAAAAGCATCACACACATTTTAAAATATGTATTTCCTACCCAAAATTTTTGGGAAGCACAGTAGAAAGACATTAACTGTGTCTAAACACCTCTTCATCTGCAATATTTCATCCTCAGAAAGAAATGTAGCCTTCTGGACATGGAAAAGTGAGGTTTCCACCCCAACTCTGCAAAGGATTTACTGTCCAGTCACTTGGTTAATTCAGTTATAGTCTCTGCTTATTTCCTGCTGTGTAAATCAGAAGGGATATGAACTTAAAAATCTCAGCGGAGGTGGAAATTTCTCCATGGTAAAGGAATTATTACTTCCACACTCCCACTACACCTATCCAGTTTTGTGTTTAAACTGTTATTGTCTGGATCTGAATTAGATGCCAGTCCAAAGGCCACTGGGATTAAAGATAATTCTTCCCTGAGCTTTAAATTAGTAAATTCAGCACTGGCATGTAAAAATCTGATTCTAAAATCAAATTGTGGCAATACAAGAAACAGATAAGTTCTGAAAAGACAACAGACACCAGCACCTAAGCACATAAACTATCTTTTTATAGACTTTATTCTCAAATGTAGGAACATAAATTGTAACCAAATTGCACTTTTTATACCAAATTGTTATTTGGACTCCTTGCTTTAAAAGGACTGATTTTCCTCCTGTCTTCTGTAGGGTTTGATCAGTAAAAATCCTCAGGTATTTTGTAAACAGGAATAAAAATTAAAAAACAAAACAAACCAACCAACCAACCAAACAAAAAAACCCAAACAAAAAAACCTCTGATATAAATCAGAGGCTAGGAATGAAGAAAATTCACCACACGAGCTACAGGGCACATAGCACAAATGTGTGACTGGCAACAGCAGGGACAACAAAGAAGAATTTTCCAGGTATGATAAAAGAAAAATGCATCCTAAACTAGAATCCATTATTGCAGGTAAAATGAAAGAGTATCAATAGCAAAACTGGGGAAAAATAAAAAGGTGAATGCATTCAATGAAACTTTTGTTCACTATTTGAGAAGAAGCCAGATGATGTAGTCAGATCATAAAAGGGATGACCCAGGTAATTACAGGCCTGCCAATCTAGCATTGATCTTAGTCAAAATAATGGAGCAACTGATATAGGACTCTACTAATAAAGAATTAAAGAAAATGAATATAAATCAGTGTCAATCATTACTGGCTTCTGGAGAATAGATCTCATGAACTGATTGTTATGTCCCTTTTGGTGGGGATACAGTACTGATTTGTGTGAAGAAGCTTATGTAAAATGTCTGGACTCAAAGGATGGCCAAGCACTCTGGTCTCTGGCTGTTCCAGTAACCAGGAAGATACCCCACGAGAGAGCGTTTAGATGATTTTCCTACAGACAAAGTGCCCCACCGAAATAATAGTAACATGACAAATATATCATGTTGAAGTTGAATGCTTGTGGGATACTTGTTACAGAAGGATCAAGAGTCCACCATAAGATGAAAGCAGTCAATGAGGCCAAATGTAAATCCAGACATAGACGAACAAAGAATTCAGGCCATACTGATAGGATGGGTCATGATGGGGATTCTTGCCTGGATGGCCCTAAAAAGGCTTGGGGAGTACCATGGATGATCAGGTCAACAACAGCTGCCAGAATGAATGTGGGACTCCCAAGTAGACATGAGAAGAGTTGGTTTTCAGCACTCAGTACTGAAGTGCTGAGATGCATGTCTGGGATCCACAAGCCATGAAAGACTTTGACAAATGGGAAAGAGTCCAGAAAAAATCAGTAACTGAAACAAACAAACAAGCAAAACGCAAAGCCATACATCCAGTGTCTTTGGGGAAGAGACTGGGGCTCTGGAAATTGTATCGTCCATCATTATCAAAGAGAACTTGAGGTCTTTCATGGTCCCAGGACATAGTTTCTCTGGGAATATGACATTGTTAATGAAGCCTTTGATCTAGCATGTAATGCAAAGGTAAAACCCCATAGTTGGACCCATAATATGGACAAACTCACTTTGGAAATCCAGTGTGGATTTTGAGCACTGAAGGGGATTACTATCGGAGAAATAGGATGTAGATTGTGGTTGGCCCTCTCATCATTCAAAACTTAAAACTGTAATACCTCCCTCTACCTCTTCTTTTATCTCTGACGTAAATTACTTCAAGCAAAACCTGATTTGGGGGAAATTCACTGGCTAATGGTCAGTTTATGTGATCACAGCAGTTCCTTCTGCTTTCATCATTTATGATATTATGATTGAATCTAGGCAATGATAAAAGCTTTCCAGGTACTTCAATATGTTTGCTCCCCTTGCAATGCGCTTGTGTAGTATGACATCTGTTGGCTGGGTGCACAAAACAGTAATTTTGCCTTTGAAAAATAAAATCAAGGGAAGGAGCAAAGCAGACCTTCCCAGACCGTATTTGCCTCACACTGATGTGCGTTTTTCAACCCATAAATTTGTTATGGCTCCAGCTCCCAAGCTTGAGTGAACATTCATCTTTCTTCCTTTACATATATACCCAAACAAAGCTGAGCTGTGGGCTGGCAGTAAAGAAATGAGACTCACGTTATTGGCTTTGCATTAGGTTTGTTTATAAAAGACAAGGCATATTAATCATAGATATCTACACTGGGAGAAGCATGCAGCAATGCAGGAATGTATTCATTACAAAAAGCAGGATGTCAAGCAGACTAGGAGGTGCTATGGATTGATGCACTGGCTTCTCCCTCATAAAGCAAGCTAAACAAGACTCTGCTCTAGCCCAGACAGAACACACAAATTAACCCTGTCCATTTCTGGGTCCCCAGGGATCATTATAAAGCAGGCTTTTTTCCTTTGAGTTGCCAATTAGTTGAGACTTTGCACTGGTGTGACAGCTGGTAGGTGATGTTTAAACAAGGGGTTGCTCCAAAACACGGTCCCTATTATGCTCCCAGAGAACATGCCTTCCCTATGTGAATGAGGGACTCAACAACCAAAGGGACAGGCTGGCAAGTCCATTTGCTTCAAATCTGGTTGCTTCAAATCTGAGGGTTAATTCTTCCTTGACTTTTTAATTCCATGCAAATAGTCGGTGACACTCCACAGGGAAATAACTGCAGAGTAGCAGGAAATCTGTCCTTAAGGCAGAAATTTTTCTTAAAACCACAAATAAGGAAACATTATCCTATTCTGCATAGAAATGCTCAGACAAAATTACTGGGGAAAAATATTTTTATACGGGTCCACAATTATGAAATTCACTGCTATTAAAAGGCAGCACAACTTGTGCAGCTACAAATTGGAGGAAAGAAAGGGATTGTCTTCCAAGGAAATTTGTTTTTTTAAAAACATCAGCCACTGGGGGCAAGTTCAGTTTGTAAGAATAGCTTCAGAAGAGCTATGTAGGAAATCTGGATATATGGTCCCAAAGAAATGAAATTTGATCAAGCGCAATTTATGAAAACTTGCTCCTAAATTGCTTATCTTCAAGTTTCTGCCTAGAAATGTGACCGAAAGCTTTTAGAGGCTATCATATAGTTGCACAGACACCTTTTAGTGAATGTGTATGCTATCAAAGGTTGGTTAAAAGACATGGCATACAGTCAGAGTTGCAATGCTAAAATAGGACGTCTTTGCAAATGCCATTGTGCTGCCATGTGGTAGTGTGGCATGGTGATCTACCATAAACCCAGGTCATCTGTTTAGCATTTCTTGACTGAGAAAAATAGAATTGACAAAAACCCAGGGGAAAACTGAGCTCATTTTGGTTTTATGTGTTCAGGTACATTCAGTGACCCAGGAGTTGTTAAGAAACAGCTGTTGATAGAGAAAATACTTAATGCAAGGAATGGCTGCTTGACTGCCTTGCATAGAGGTGATCTTGGGAAGTCAGCTACAGGGTATTTTTGCAATGTTGAGGGGAACACCATAGGCTGACAAAACTTGATATCCATAGGCAGGGGATTCAAACCAGGTCAAGACACCTATAATATTTCAACTGGAGGACAAGAAAAAGCATTTTTAGAATGGGATATTAACCACCCTACACAGAAGAAAGTAGCAGGCACCTCCATGTCCCTGCCCATGCAGGGGGTTTGGAACTAAATGATCTTTAAAGTCCCTTCCACCCCAAACCATTGTATGATTCTATGATTCTATGTTTGTGTCTCTGTGTAATAATAGTTAAACACTACAAGAAGCAGACTGCCAGCTGACTGTGGGCCTCCAAAGTTGGCGGATGCCAAGAGGAAATGGTTTTGGTGGAGAAGTGAGGTGATGCAGAATGAATGAACAATGGACTTTGTTCTCCAGACACAACTCTTCTACAGTCTAAATGGGAATTGATGTCTGGGAGCATGTGAATATCAATACTTATTTATTTTTTTAATTTATTTCGGATCAGCCAGGATCTTGATCTTGTCATGCCTCCAAAGTTCTCTGGGGGATTTTTCTCTCTCTTTCTTTACAAAATCAGCTATATTCATGGAAGATGGAGGCTTCGACTGATCATGTAGTCTTAAACGTCATAGACAGTCAAAGACTATTCCCTTGAGTATGTCATGGAATCAAAAAAAGGGTTGAAAAAGCAGATTAACTTAACCTTCAAAGATAAGTCATGTTGCCCTGTAGAAAACCACAACATGCCCTCTATTTTCTCGTATTAAGCTTTCTTGGGAGAGCACTGCACAACACATTTGACCTAGCAGCCCCAGCAGTTCCAGTGTAACGTTTTCTTTCCACAGCATCTGTTCTGTAACATAAGCAAAGCAGAAGAGACAGTCCATAGAACAAAAAAGAAAATACTAAGCTCCTCCCCATTGACAGACACAGCTCATAAAATCACAGAATGGTTGAGATTGGAAGGGAACTCTGGAGGTCATCTGGTCCAACCCCCGCTTCCAAGCAGGGCCACCTAGAGCCACTTACCCAGGCCCACATTCAGATGGCTTTTGAATATCTCTAAGGGGTGAGACTTCATTACCTCCTTAGGGAACCTGTGCCAGTGCAAGATCACTCATACAGTAAAAGTGGTTCCTGATGTTCACAGGGAAGCCTCTGTATTTCGGTTTGTGCCTATTGCCTCTGGTCCTGTCACTGGGCACCACTGAAAAGAGTCTAGTTCCATTCTCTTGACACCCACCCTTTAGATATTTATAAGCATTGATAAGATCCCCTCTCAGTCTTCTCTTCTCCAGGCTAAACAGCCCCAGCTCTCTCAGCCTTTCCTCCTACGAGAGATGCTCCAGTCCCTGAATCATCTTTGTAGCACTTTGCTGGACTCTTCCCAGTAGTTCCTTGTCTTTCTTGAACTGAGGATCCTAGAACTGGACACAGTACTCCAGATGTGGCCTCACCAGGGCAGATTAGAGGGGGAGAATAACCTCCGTCAACCTACTGGCCACGTTCTTTGTAATGCACCCCAGGACACCATTGGCCTTCTTGGCCATGAGGGCACATTGCTGGCTCATGGAGAGCTTGTTGTCCACCAGGCTGCTTCCCAGCAGGTCAACCCCTGACCTGTGCTTGTGTATAGGGATGTTCCTCCCTAGGTGGAGGACCCCACACTTGCCTTTGTTGAACTTCATTTGGTTCCTCTCCACCCAACTCTCTAGCCTGTTCAGGTCACCTCCCTTGACCTGCTGGCAATACTTTGTCTAATGCAGCTGAGGATACCACTTGCCACCTTTGCCACAAGGGCACATTGCTGGCTCATGTTCCACTTGGCATCCACCAGGACCCCAAGTGCTTTTCTGCCAAGCTGATTTCCAACTGGGTAGCCCTCAGCACTGGGGCATGGGATTGTTCCTTATCAGGTGCAGGATTTGGCACTTTCACTTTTTGAATTTTATGAGGTTGCTGTCAGTCAATCTCACCCATCCTCACTTTCTGTTCATGTAGATTAGGAAATAAGATAGATAATTAATTCTATCCTCCCAATTAATTTTCTGCCCAGGACACATGGCAGTTTGACTTCTTATATACAGCAGCCATGCTGTAGACGCCTCCTTAGATTCCATAACATGTAACCCCCTTCTACATCAGTGCCCTGTCCCTACCCAAGCTGAGGTGGGAGTATGCTTCCCTTCAATCACTCCCTGGTTTCAGTCTCCAGCAGTCCAGGATTTTCTTGATCCAGAGACTCAACTGAAAAGACATCACAGTATTCATGGCCTGAAAGCCATCTCAGCAGGCCCTGCCAAAGAAGAAGGTGGTGGAACAACCAGAAGAATGAGTCACACCTCTTCTCCTTCACACCCCATACAGTCAGCAGCAGCTGCAGCCCAATTCACTTCAATAGTTTACAGGTGTCTACAGGAACAACTGTCATAAAAAGCTTCCAAAATATGCACTTTTTTTTTCTTGTTTTCTTTTTTAGTTTTTTTACCATTCTTTAAATTTTGTACAGCAACAGTTACCCAATGAAAGCAGGAATTAACGGAAACGAAAGGAAATGAGAGACACTGAAGGAAAAACAAACATAATCAGCTCCAGCTGCAGCTCAATTAAACAACCGTTCAGAGAAAACTACTCATTCACGATTTACTCACAGAAATCCACTTTCTTACATTCTCTTCAGGATTTCAGAGCCACAGAATCACACTGCACTTCAAGGTTCCTTACAAAGTAATTTAAAGCCCTCCAAATTGCAAAGACAAATGGTAGCTACTTCACTGGCCACTCTCAAAAAAGCTGGTGAGAGGTGAGGCCAAGAGGTGATGTCCCACTTGTACCTGAATTCACTTGGGCAGAAAGAAATAAACCTGAGGTTCTTCTATTTAGGGGTCCCCAGCATCCTCCTCTTTGTGGATTTGGTTTGGTTTTTGGGTTTGGTGGGGTTTTTTGTTTGTTTGTTTGTTTGTTTGTTTTGTCTTTGTTTGTTTTTTTCAGGAGTGTGCATTTGCCATTTTGCTTTACCTGTTTGTCCTTATCTCATGTCCTCCTTGTCTGAGATAGTCCTGTTTTCAGCTCAGACCAGAAATTTCCTTTGAGGCCACAATGGCCACAGTAAATCTCACTACACTCAGAATATGCCAAACATCTCAAGAACACGATTTTAGGTTTAAATACTTTTCCTTCATACTGACATTCAAGTGTTTGTCCATCAAATGCTCCTCCCAAGAAATATGGACATGCTGTTCATGTATTTGTCTCATCCCAGGAGAAATCAGCTTTTATTCCAGTATTAGTGCAAATAAGCTGTGCAAGCAGCAGCCATGAGCAGCCAAACTGGAGAAGCGTTCAAGTATAATATTGCTTTTTCTCATTTTAAACCCAGCTGCAACTGTGACGAAACAGTGTCCTGCAAATGTTCCTCATATTGCCCTCTGTGGGAGAGTAAGTGATGCAGTGTGACAGAAGACGACCATTGGATTCTTTTGTTGCAGCTTTCAGGTTTTTTTGTAATGTAACATGGTTTGCAAAAGCATAAATTCAGAACAACATGGATGTAAACAAAGTTCCTTCAGATATTTCTCAAATTTAAGTACCACATCTTTGGATTTAAAAAAAATAAAAAAAAAATCAATCTTCTCTTAAGTTATAAAGGATAGATAGATAATACAGAAAGGGAAAGAGAGAAATTACCTTGTCTAAGATCTCCTTGTGACTGAAATATTTGTCAAGGCTCACAATACCATTTGTGTGTTTGGGAAGGGGGGGATGTCACTAGATCATTGACAAGCTCATAAAGCGCGGCCTGGGAAGACCAAGACTGACTGGCATTTCCAAGGTGGTACCTATCTATCATGCCTTCATTTCCAATGTCTGGACACTGGATACTGCTGTGCCTTCTATCAGCATAAGACACCACGATTTCCCCAGTCAAGCACAACTGCATGATGTTATTTTCCTCCTGCTGCTCGTAGATACTAACTATTGAGATTCTATTCCTATATTTTTATCAGAGAAAAGCAAAACCTCTAGTCCACTTACAATGGTAAGGGAATAAAGGATTTATAAACAATGAAAACAAGACATTCACTGCATAATCAGTGTAATTACCAGTATTTGCAGCCTCAGTCATAAAAAAATATTTCTGCTATTTTCAATGTCTGAAAACCACTGAAGCCTGAACACTGGTCTTTCTCCAAACACGCTCCCTTATTAGAATTACCTACATGCTGAAACACATACCTTTTTCATGATTCAGTAGAATCATAGAATCATTTGGATTGCAAAAGACCCTTAAGATCATTGGTCCAAGCATAAACCTAACACTACCAAGTCAGACCACTAAACCATGTCCCTAAGCACCACATCTAAACATCTTTTAAATGCCTCCAGGGATGGTGACTCAACCACTTCCCTGGACAGCCTGTTCCAGTGATTAACAGCCCTTTTGGTGAAGAAATTTTTTCCTAATATGCAACCTAAACCTCCCCTGGCACAACCTGAGGCCATTTCCTCTCATCCTATCACTTGTTACTTGGGAGAAGAGACCAACACCCACCTGGCTACAACCTCCTTTCAGGGAGCTGTAGACAGTGATCAGGTCTCCCCTCAGCCTCCTCTTCTCCAGACTAAACAACCCCAGTTCCCTCAGCGGCTCCTCATCAGACTTGTGCTCCAGACCCTTCACCAGCTTCGTTGCCCTTCTCTGGACTCGCTCCAGCACCTCAATGTCCTTCTTGTAGTGAGGGGCACAACACTGAACACAGCACTCGAGGTGCGGCCTCACCAGTGCCCAGTACAGGGGCATAATTGCTGCCTTGGTCCTGCTGGCCACACTGTTTCTGATGCAAGCCAGGATG
>VXBL01005558.1:251861-264870 GCA_013400195.1 Aramus guarauna
AGCTGGGAGAGCACAGCCAGGACAGCTGACCCCGGCTGGCCAAAGGGATATTCTCTGCCATAGAATGTCATGCTCTGTATGTAAATGGGGAAGCTAGCCAAGAGGCAGAATTGCTGCTTGGAAGGAGACTGGGCATTGTTTGTTTTTTTCTTCTCCCCTTCTGCATGTGCTAAGCAATTGCATTTGCACATATTATTATTATTATTATTATTATTATTATTATTATTATTATTATTNTAGTTTTCAAAAGCACCATGTGCATCCAGTATCCATGACCCTGCCTTCTCTGATACTTTTCAGGTCCTCAGTTCTCTGTCCTATTTTTCTGCCATCAATATTATGCAATCCAGAGGGCAAGACAGGCAGAGGAACTTGTAACGGGGTAGGGGCTGCAGGACAGGCAGGTCTTTCAGCAGGAAGGAAGAACTCCAGCAGTTGCAACAACCACGCCACAGCTCGGCAGTCTGTCCTCGCTGACAAGCGCAAGCTGGATACCGTGGCACCAGTCCAACAGACGTTTTGACGGCCATACAAAACCATTCTCACAGCAGTGGAGTCCAAATGAAGAGGAGTTGGTGGAAATGACTGGGATTTTATTGGCATCCCTCTGTAAACTGCCTGTGTTTATGTGCAGATGGACCAGCTGATCAGATCATACCTTTTGTATGATGTAAAAGGCAGTAATGACATACAGTAGAGATGCATTCAATACACTATGTTTATACCTGCATTTATTTTTTATTTTTCCTGGAGCCTGAATGAGTTTGAATCAACAATATGACTCCGGTGCATTACAGAACAGGGAACTCTTTCAGATCCACAGCTCCTCAAAGTGTGATGGTCCCATGGATCCAAGACCCTGGCTCCGACACTTGTGTGATGAAGTATCACTCCTAAAGCTCAAAGGTGCTAAGGGCTGGATTGGGTACTTGGTTAGGACACAAAAGAATACTTACCTACATTTTCCTTTTTCCCCAAAAAAGTAACATAAATGTTACATTGCTATGAAAATGTCAACCGTGTTCACCATTTAGAAGCCATCTGTTCAAGTTCAAATGCACTCACAGGCTGGGTTCAGAAACAGTTAATATCAAAGAAATATACTTTTTTTTTCTTTCCTGACGAAGGTCATATAATACAGTCCTGACTGCATCCTGCTGGTCTTCCAAAGATTCAGTAAATGACACATATGAATTATTCTACTGCTAAGAAGAGTAGATAAGGATTGTTTTTTTTTATAACCTGATAACTTGTTGTTCCTCCTGGTATTACGTGCTATATCTGGATTCCTTGCTGGTATATGGAAAGATGTATTTTATTCAAAGTGGAAATTTCCAGAGATTTCTGGGGTTGCCAAAGAGAACATATATATGTGAGGAGACAAAGAAAAAGCAAAAGCAAAAAAACCCAGGAGAAAATAACAAGCATATGAAATCTGGGAAAACTAGTTATTTATTAGCTGTAATTGTATTTAGGCACACATTATTAGTACTTACTGTTTGTGTTCCAAAGAAAACACTAATAGATAAATTAACACTTTGTGTATCTTCCAAAAATGTATTAAACAGATGAACATGGTACTTACTAAGGCAACAAAGCTAATAATAACTGTTCTCCAGATTATCTTTACAAAGCCTGATGGTTTTCTTTTTTTTTTTTTTTTTTTTTTTTTTTTTGGTTGTTTTTTTAACTCATTCTCCTGTGCATCAAGCTCTGAANGGTGCTTCATACTTGCATCACTGCAGAGCAACCTGCAAAGTTTTACTCATGCAGGAGCAACCCATAGGATCGCAGAATAATTTAGGCTGGAAGAAACCTCAGGAGATTTCTAGTTTGTAGTCCAGCCTCCTGCTGAAAGTAGGGTCATCTATGAGGTCAGGTAAGATTGCTCAGGGCTTTCTCCATTTGGTTCTTGAAACGCTCCAAGAATGGATGCTGCACAACCTGTCTGGGCAGCCTCGTTCCTTATGGAGAAAAGGTTTTCCTCAGGTGCCCTCTGAACGTGTCTTGTTTCAGGTAATATCTGTTGTATCTCATACTCCCACTATGCATAACTGTGAAGAACCTGGCTCGGTCTTCTTGATGACCTTCCTCATACATATAGGGAGCTGCTACTAGGTGTCTCCAAAGCTGACCCTTCTCCAGACTGAACAAGCCCCATCCCACACCAGGCACTAGACAAGTGCTCCAGCCCTGACCATCTCGATGGCCTCTCCTGAATTTGATCCACTTGATCAATGTCTTGTACTGAGGGTCTCAAATCTGGATGGACTATCTAGATACAGTCTAACAAGTGTTGAGTAGAGGGAAGTAATCACTTCCCTTGATCTCCTGGATGTGCTCCTGCTCCCACAGCCCAGGATACTTTCTTTGCTGCCAGGACATGCTGTTCCTTCATGCTCAGCTCACTTTCCACCAGCAGCCCAGGGCCTCTTACCTAGAGCTGCTTCTCAGTCAGTCAGTGACAGTGTGTTCTGTTGCAAAAGATTAATCCCTCCCATGTGCAGGACTTTGCATTTGTCCTTATCGAATTTTGGCAGATTCTGACCAGCCCATTCCTCCATCCTCTACAGGTCCTTCTGGATGGCAGCCCTGTTCATCAGTGTACCAACTGGTCCTTCCCCAATTTGGAGTCATTGGGAGTGCACTCCATCACCTCTTCCATGTTATTGACAAAGATGTTAAACAGGACAGGTCTCAGGACAGCCTCCTGCAGCACTCTGCTTGTTGCAGATCTCCAGGTATACTTTGACCCATTAAACTCTACCCTCTGAGTCCAACCATCCAGCCAGTTTTTACCCATCAAGTTGTCTACCTATCCAGACTGTAACCTCCTAACTTGGATACAGAAATATTGTATCCAAGAAAGCCTTGCTAGAGTTGAGGGAAATGACATCCCTGCTCTCCTCTCACACCCAAATCCAGTTATTTTACCATAGCAGGCAATCAGGTTGCTTGGGCATGATTTACCCTTGGAAATCCATGCTGCTACCAATCCCCTGCAAAGTGCCCATCACTGAAGTGCACTATAAAAGTGTTTACCACCATTCTCCCCTTGAAATGAAACACGACAGTTTTACAACACACACAGCAGCAATTGCTTCTTTATGGCAGCGCTAATACATCTAGAATATGAGAACTGCAGATCTTTGCCTTTGCCTACACAATTACCCAAACTGTGTCAAATAAGGCACGCGCATTTTTTTTGCTCATCTTTCTCATCCCACAGCCTCTAAATGCACACAGTTCGATGTCAGTTGTTAATACATTTCCTGTTTAGAAACAAACTTAGTAGTTTGTAGTTAAATACAGGATGGGAAGTTTTTGTCTTTGTTTGCACAGAAGCGAGATCAGATGCCAGTCACATTTAACTGGTTAATCCACAGTCACAGTCGGTGTGCTAGGAATAAAAGCCCTTCACAACTAAGCCACAACTCTGAGTTCATAGTTCAAAAGGGGTCATAGAAAGAGAACAAAGGGAATAATCAATGTAAATTCAACCCTGCACTTGAAGACTGGCTTTCATCAGAAGGCTATGAGAAGTCAGATGGAAAACAGAGTTAAAAGGACAGTTCCACACAAATCAATGCAGAGCGACTGAGAAACAGCTCTGAAAACTGGATTAATCCCTCTTCTCTTTCTCCTACTGAGAAGCTATAATGCCAATTTAAGCCAAGACTTCAAGAGGTATTTGGGTGCTGAGTGGAGAAAATTAAGCATTGAGAAATGGGTACAGGGAAGACAGTCCAAAACTTCAGGAACGCAGTACACAAAAAAGTTACTATCTATGCCATGGAAAACTGTGACACCAGAGCATCAGGACAAGGTATCCATAGTGTTTTTTTAGCAAGACATTGGTTAAGAAGTGGTGGGGAGCAGCATGCATCTGGGTAGTCAGCCCCTTAGGCAGAAGCAAGAGGAAAAGGAGCAGGGTTTGAATTTTGGGGCTCAGTTCGGATGTCTAGGAGTCTAATGCCATTTGAAAGACTTTAGGGCATCCCACCTGGCCTCCAACTGCTGATCCAGAAGGGCATGAATCTGCCCTAGGTCCTGTATCTCACCTGGCAAAGATGGATATAATTTTGGGTGTCTTGAAACCACTGAAATGTCTCAAGTAGCCCTAAAACTTTTGTTTAGGAATTGAATTGCTCTTTAGCAATCTGTGTCCTGGACTGCTCTAATACTGATAAGACATAGTGATGAGCACCACTATCTCTCTTGATATCCCCAGTGTTCCTGGGGAACTGTGAAAAGAAGAAAAACCAACAACCTTCACACCCAAAACAAACACACAAATAAAGCCCAACAGAAGCACAGGAAAGACGAAGGCTGAACATCCCATGGAAGCCCAGAACAAGGATCCAGTGGCCACATCAGTACCAGTAAACTACCCAGTGCTCCAGCACTGCTCTGCAATTGTTCAGAGAATTAAATTGTTAGAGTAGTCCCAACACAGCTTTAGATTGGGCAAAGTAACACTTTCCTAGACATCTCCTGAGCAAAGTCAAAAGATTAATACAGGTCAGTGACCACTGCAAATGGGCATACACGTTGCAGCCATTCTGTGCTTGCAGTCATCCTAAAAGGACACACACTCAACTATGGATTGCTTCAGGGCTATAGAACAGTCCCCGCCCTTCGTTATTTACCAGGAAAGGTGTAACCAAGAAGTCTGGTGTCTATCTCCTGATGTGTTACAAACTCCTTACACAACCTTTGACATCCCATTAATTGTCTGTAAACCAGAGCTGCATACATATGCTCTTTCCTTCTTTTGTAGTCTATTTAAACTGTGAGTTCCCTCAGGAGGAGATGCTCTTTTGTAATATATCTACTATGATGAAGATGTAAGGATGTAGGAAAAGGAGAGAAAATGAGCATTTCTTCTACTCTGTATTATGTGGATAGCATACAAACCTTGTTGTTTCTCCAGCTCCTCTAAGGGACACAGCTCCTATGAATCACAAAAATGTCATTCTTGATCAAACTCATAGGAAGCTTTCCAGGGATTGTCACCCCAGCAAGACTCAGAGCCCCAATATCTAAGTAAATTCATCTTGCAGTCCCCCAAAATTTGAGAAACCACCCACTCAAACAAATTTCATTTTCACTGTAGTGCTCCTCCATTCTGCTCCAACAAAAACACTTTATCTTTGCTTCTTGTCCCTCAGATACTGGAAGTCTCTGGAAATTCTTTGATGATGACCTTGCTAAATCACTTTACATACAACACAAGGGGTCACAACATCCCTTCAGAGAGGGGTAATCAGGCATTTAAATGAAATTCGAGGACATGTAAGCTATTGACAGATCATTCATACTCTAGACTCACTGTCCACTGTCCTATATATTAGCCTTTTCTTTAAACACTCCTCTTGCCTTTGTAGAAAGAGTTGGTGATTTCAGTTGGTCTCTAAACTGACATTTACTAGCCCAAACTCTACAACAAAATGTTTCCAACAGCAGTCAGAGCTCGCATCTCGGCTTGAACCCAACTGGCTAAAATTGAGCCCTGAAGCTTTTGGCTATGGCAGAAAGTATTTATTTTTTATTTAAGGAATAAAGCTAATTAATTTTTAGACCTTGCTGAATATGAGAATCTTCCTCTTATTGCTGGCAGTATTCACAACGGATCTTTTAATGTTTTTTTTACACTGACAACAAAAAAATAAATAATAAAAATCACAGCTTTAGCTGAATAAGGCATTTCCTAATGGTGGTACAGGACCTGGAAGCATTACAGCTAATTGAGCTTACTGTTCATAGAGTAGACACACAAAGGTCAGGTTGTCTTAACAGCTTGTATGCTGTCAAGCTGTATTTGTTCTGGAATACATACATCAGTCCTTTCCACCCCTTGCAGTAATGACTGAAGTGTACCAAGCTTCAAGAACCCTCCTTAAGAGCCAATTCGTTTCTTATGCTCTAGTAAAATAGATAAATAAAGGCAGGCAGCAAATACCGAGTACACATCAAGCACTGTGTAGGAACTGTATTTGCACAAAGAGAAGTAGACACACTGCTTTGTGCTACTTTTCTAAAAAAGAAAAAAAACCCCAAAAACGTGTTGTTTTTTTTTGTCATGAATTCCCACAGATTGGGGATGAGAAGGGTCAGTTAGGTCATCTTAAGTAATCTAGGCTGTCTGTCTTTGCATCACACATTTCCTATGTATGAGGTGTAAATCACTTCCTTAGAAAAAGCTGTCATTGAGTAAGGCAACCATCCTGGATTGGAATACATCAGAAGATGAAAATGTACTCCTCCTTTAGTAATTTCCACCAAATTTTCATTACCCTTACTGTTAGAAATAATGAAGTAAATGTCTTCCCTCCACCCAGAAAATGTCTGGCTCCAGCTTCTAGGCATTGATTCTTGTTATGTTTTGTCTCTGCTACATTTGAGAACCCTGAATGCTCATTATTTTCCTGCAAGGACAGTACAAGTACAGTGTAATAAAGTTTCCTCTAAGTCTTCATTCCGATAACCTATAGATATTTCTAGTTTTTTCATATATGGTATTGTTTCCAACTTGGAATTTTCCCATATCCATTTTAAAATGTAGCAGAAAGAGATGTCTATTCTTGACCATTCCAATGAAGAATTAAAACCTCCTCCAGCATCCTAAGGAGGAATCACGTGTCCTAGATTTCTACCAGGTGGAAGTCTTCCTCAGAATCAGTCAACCGAGGGTCATTTTTTGGTCGGTGGGAAGAGACAGGCAACAGTAGAATAAGATTGTTGAGACAACTCTCAGCCAAGGATAAATGTTGAAAATAGATGGGACAAACTCTGTCCTAAAAGTGCCAGTTTCTGTGCATTGACTATAACAAAAGCATTGGTTATAAATATGAATGCAGGCATTTACAAAGAAGGCGTCTAAAGTTAGTGAGATAAATCACACTCACTTGATAGTAGTCAAGGGAGTATATCTAAAGATATAGGTCTTGAAATACAGAAATGTAATAACAGGTAAAAATTGGCAAGAAAACACCACAGTCATGAGATTCAATAAGAAAGTTAGGCACTCTTGGGAAAACTGTTTCACTCCTTTTACTATAGCACAGATGTGGAGACATTTGTCCCCTGAACTATCTCACTAAATGAGATCCTTTAACTGAGAGGTAATTAATCCTCATAGACATCAGTCAGGGTCAGGACATATCACTGGCAACCGAGAGCATTGATTCCACTCATGTTTAAGCCACGGTTTCTTTGGGGCTCCCTTCTAAGGCCCAAAGTCCCTTCCCAACCCTTCTGAACCCTTAAGCCAGACTGATCTGGTAACTCAATCTCCGCATTGGCAATTGCTAAGTTGATTATCTTCCCTCACAGGTCTGGAAAGGCATTATTTAGCTTTCTTTAAACTTTAACTCCCTCAAATTGTATGAGAAGCTGCCCCTTTCTTGAGCTATTTCTGTTCCAGCCTGACAGGAACAGTAACTAAAGTGCAGGTCTATTGATTAAATATCCTTATTTTTTTCCCCCTGTAACAGCCTAAGGCATTTAATCAATATGGCAATGCCCCATATCATGGACCAAAGGCACAATATCCAGTGATCATAAACTCCCTCGAAGAAGTGGTATAAAGTGATTTTATGACCTGACACCTGCTGAAACGTCCATTCGTAGTGGAATAGATACATACATTTCCTTCCGCAAGCCAGTTACGTGAAAAGAGCTAAACTTCGCAGGGAGCAGCTGTATAGTTTCAGCTTGACAGAAAAGACCCCTCTGATATTACGATTTCACATACATCAAAAGGACAGAGATTTTGCAAAAACACATCTATACAACATGCCGTATATTTCCTGAAGGTGATGCACAAACACATCCCAAGAGGAGAAGAACATGGCAGTCTATCTAACATACTTATATGGATCCTGCTGCTATAATACCTGAACTGCTCACAAGCTTGTTATTTTTTTAATGTAATTCTCCTCACAACTTTTTTTGGGGGGACTGAGTAGTATATTTACCATTAGGAAGGTAGACCTGATCTGCGTTGAAATAGTTTTTCAGTAAAATAGTGCCACTTATGGTCATTATTCTTGGGACTGTGTAGATACCGGTGCATGTCTTATGCACATACACCTGTATTAAAACCAACAAACTCAGGAAACCACTAGTTACAGAAAGTATGTGTTCTGTGGCTATGGGATACTTTTCATCAAAGAAACATTATGAGCATAACCACCTATTCCTCCACACATTCATTTGCCTATCTTCAACCAAGTATAAACCTACACCAGCAATTTTATTGACAAATCTTTCCTAATGAAGATGTGCTTCATGTCACTAAGGCCAAAAAGTCTGTAGCACAGAAATTATTTAAATGAAATCCCCAAAACTTAGCATGGAATTATTTACCTGTTTTCCCTTATTTGCCATCTCAAAGAAAAACTCTTTGGCCTCTGTGGATAATATTATAAAGCAGGCTGAATAATAGAAAGAGGATAGTGGCAACTGTTACAAGTGAAGGTACCTATGAACAAGAGAAAATTTTTACTTTTTTCACTCAGGACATGGTAAAAAAAATATACATTTGTAGTGCCAGTGTTTCAGACCATGGTCCATGTGGCAATAATTTCAAGTTGTCAGAGGGCATAGTCTTTTGTCAATGTCCTAATTGCTTGGTGGGAGTTCAGCAACTGAGTGCTAATTAGAAGAACTCAGTGGTCATCAGCAAAACTCAATATTCATCAGCTCAAATCTCTTGACAATTAAAGGCCCAATCAATTTATATGGAAATCTTAGGACAGAAGCCAGGGCTGTTCATCTGATATAAGACTTGTGAAAGACTAGGACCCAAAAGGTACTCTGGTGGTCACTACTAAAACCTGCATTTTCCTGAAGTTTGTCAGTCATTTTATCTGCAAAGCCGTGAAAAATAAATTCTGTAATTCTCAGCCTTGACCATAATCATGACACTGTTGTGAAAGTGGAGATTTTTAAAAACTTCTGCACCTTGTCCTATCTGGCTATAAGGAAAGGTGTATACTTACAACACTCCTCTACTTGCCTCCATCTCCTATTTCAGACCTTCGGGACAAAAATCTCCAAGATTAAGCCTGATTTGTTTGGTCATAGCATGGACTGTCTATTGAGGTGATATCTGGTCATTAAAGGAGAAGCACAGTTCTCATCACTAAGATGTTTCCTACCCAAGAGGTAATTGTCAGCTTGCAGGTCTCCTGTGAGATCCTTGGAAAGTCATCTTGGAAATTCCAAGTTAGCAGTGATCGGAGCTAGCATATCTCAATAGTTCAGCACTATGCAGAGATACCAGTTAGATTCAGGAGGCAGAACAGCTGTGTCAGATACAGAAGAAGGTATCTTTCCAGGTATTTCAGAAAAGCCTCGTAGCCTGGGCACAATTAGTTGCACTGATTTTGCTACCCTGCCTCCAGTACAATGAGCACAACCATCTGCACATTGATTTGTGTTACAGAGTCCAATTTGGGGTATGACAAGCCAAAAGGTTCATTGTTTAAGATTCAACTCACTTGACTTTAGAAGTGTAAAAACCAGGTGATTAACCATAGTAATTGTCCTCCAGAGGGCAAGTCATTGAATCCTGAAGTAGATCTTTAAAATGGGGGAGGATGACTCACCTTCTAAAGACACTGATCTTTCTCAAGGGCTTATGAAGCAAAGCTTGACAACTGGCTTAGCATAGGTTCAGAGTGAGATACATGTAACCAACCTAGTCATTCTCAGCTCTCTTCACAGTGAAGAAGAGGAAATAGGTTTTCTAAGAAACCTATTCACGTGATAAATTTTAGGTGTCTGCTGTAGGATGAGATGAATTTATAGAGCTTTGTAACAGAAGTATTTAGAGTAGTTTGAAAGATGTATGAATGGAAATTTCTGTGATTGAAAGTATCAGAGCAAACATTAGAGGAAGGATTACAGAAATGGCACACATTGATAATCAAGGACACAATGGAAAACGGTTAAAGTGATAAACACCAGTGAATGTGTCTTAATACCAAAAAAGACTCTCTGAACATTGTTTTGTAGAAGAAAATGAGACATAGGAAGGACTTGAGGTACTGCTGTTTGTCCTGTCCCACGCAAGTCATCCTGGCCAGACTACTTGACGCAAACATCTCAGTGATTATGGTATTATGGTTATATGGAGTAAGACATGTGGGTGTGCGAGTGTGAGCAAAATCTATGAGACAGTGAGTATGAGTGAGAATGCGTCACTGAGATCAATTTTATTTAAAATAAATATCACTTCCATGTTTTGTTGCACTGATTTCCCTGAAATTGTGCTGTGAACATGCCTATTTCTGTCCTCTGATTAAAAAAAACCCAAGAATAGATAACCATTTCAGACGGAGACACCTATCTGAGTATGTCATCTGCTTTTGACCAGGTTAATCCCATTCTTCATCTACAAAAAACTGCGCTTAGATGAACCCCACCTTCGTATGCCAGTTTTCTGACTCTGTGATGGGAGAAACAGTATTTTCTTTTCTCCTCAGAACAAAAACCACTAATACTTTGATGTGCTCCGGTACTTTGTTATGTGGCCCACCACAGTACGTAGAATAAAAGAGTAAACCTCTCTCCTTACAGATGTTCATGGCCTAAGAAAACGTCACCCATTCTGGATAAAGAGGGGCTATTGATACCCAAGTACAAGATGAATAAAACCCCAAATTTGCAAAGAGACAGTGACTTCCTTCAGATTATTTCATACTTACGCAGTTATAAGGAGTGTTTGAGGAAATATAGCTATATCTACATATGTAATTGTCAGGCTGATGTGATATAAAGTTGAAAAATGGCATACAATACCTTTACATTTTACTTGGAATGATCTCTTTTTCCTTTTGCAATAGCTCAAACACTCCCTTTCCACCCTATCCTTATAATTATTCTGAAAGAACATACTGGTTTAAATTTTTGTTCAAGGTCATTTTCCTATTTTGCATTAATGTTAGCATATAATAGAAACATCCAACTACTGCATGTGAGACCGGGGGGACAAAGGCACATAGATTTAAAGAGACTTGACAGAAAAACAGCACTCTGCTTTTAAAGGGGAAAAAAAATCAGTGATAGAATTTACAGTTCTCAGAAGCACAGCAGGGATGGTACACATGCCGTAAAAGGATAAATTTATAAAAATCTGATCAACTGAATGACATTTGCAAGAATGCTGCCTTCAGGGGAGTTCTGAGTTGTTAAGGCCTGTTGTAGCCCTTAATGAAATACAGTTCCTTATAATTGAATCTGATGCACCTGAAAATTAAAAATATAAGCACTTTTGGGGGGTGGTTGTTGCTAGTCACAATAGGTGAAGTTCTGCTTTTACTGCCCTGAAGATACACTTGGAGTAAGTACTGATTTCAGCATTTAGTCCAGCTTTACAGTGGAGGAACCTGAAGCCAAATTTGTTACAGTGAAACAGTAACTTAAACCTCCTCTTTCTTCAGTCATCCTTTACTCCAATAATACACTATCAACAGCAAAAAAATAGAACAAAACAAAACCCAGAACAAAACAAAGCAAATGAACAAAGTATCCTTGTTACTTGGATATATTCCAGAATGAAACTGGGAAACCTGAGACCAAAATTTCCCTCTGTTCAGCTCCAAATATAACTACAGAAACCATCTGTAGTTTGGCTTGGTCACTACATCTGGACACACAACAGCAAACATCTCTGCAAATAAAGAGAAGGAAATCTGTTTTGAAGCCTGCCTTTTCGGGACCATTCTTTGTTGGAAGGTGAGCTCAGCTGGAAATAGTCAGACTTTGGTTTTTAGATATGATTGTAAATGCAAATAAGCACAAGCAGATATAAATATGGAATTTGTGTGAGGAAAGAAATGAGCTGCAGGATAAAAGAGAAAGGAATAATTGTTTTAATCCTATTAAGAGCTTGATTAATGCAATTAAAGAAACTTACATTTCAATTAGGCTATGTTTCAAGCTGCTTTACTCAAAGGTACTTCTCCCTGCGGGACCACCCTTTAGCATACAAGATAGGACATCGAGTTTTGCACTGGTAGCACAATTTTTCAGTCCAGCAGGAATTAGATTCTTTTTCATAACTTTCATAATTTGGGCCTAAAGGATTTACAAATGCTGAATAGATGTATAGGTAGGATAAGTCACAAGGTTAGATTTCTTTATTTAGGGAAAAATCCAACCAACCAACTAAACCATCAGTGTTGTGTTTGAAGGCTGCAAAGTAAGCAAAGGAATAATTTTCAGGGAATGCCAAAATGGGCTTGTATTTGGTCTGCCAAAAAAACACTGTGAAATTTTTATGTTTTCCTGTTTGTGAAGAGAAGAGTTTTGTGCCCCTCTCCCAGAAAGATGAAGGAAGATTTGCGGAGGTTCAAAACCCAGCCTTGATAAGCCAAACTCATGCCGGTGAATCATGGTTGGGACAACAATTGGTGTTGGTGGGCTGAAGGAGCAGATTATTTTGTTGCATTATTTGCAAAGCACTGCTGAATTCTGCACTATGAAAAAATAATTCGGCCTCGATTAATCCTTTGTTCACCGAGACCCAGAAAACACCCCATGTCCACAGAAAACACCTCTTCCATTTCTAATTCAATTTGGCACTCTGGATGTTGTTTGGTAAAGCATGTCCTTAATTTTTCATGACTGTATGGAGGACTGGAAGCTCCTGAATTGCACTTTCCTGTCAAATTAAAAATGTTCTTTCAAAGGTGAAACATGTTAACTTTCACATCATCACCCCTGAACTCTCCCTGAACACGGGCTAAACACTGAAGAACCTCACTGAAGAAAGAACGGGAAATGTTGACTGTGAATGTGAGAAAAAAAGCTTAAGTGATGAAATGATATCAAGGAACTTCCTTCTTCCTAAGTGCTTCCAAAAGATACATTTTGCTATTGATTCACCATGTTCATTCCTCTGTTTGAGGTAGATTTGATAGTAAAAGCACAAGGGGAAGGCAGCTTATCACCCTGAAAAGCAATTTTCTGTTTGGCTAGGAAAAAGAAAAAAAGAAAA
>VXBL01005558.1:264908-339309 GCA_013400195.1 Aramus guarauna
AAAAAGAAAAAAAGAAAAAAAAAAAAAAAAGAAAGAAAGAAAGAAAGAAAGAAAGAAAGAAAAGACTGAGAAATAAAGCTATGTACAAGTTCAGTCCAAGAGACCTCACAGACCTGGGAATGAAAAATTTTAAATGAACCACTGATGCGCTCTGATAGAGAATGCTATGGAGGAGAAAAAATAAAAGAAAACAAACAAAAAGGAGTGAGCTTCAATGGAAGATTGGCTTTTTGTCAAGAGCAGCATCTGCTTCTGTGCGAGCAGAACAAGAATTACAAAGGCTTCCTCATACTCAGTGCTTCTGGGTACTGGTTACTCACCAGCTGGGGTCATGGAGTCATCTTCCCTACAGGGCATGCTCTAGTCATGGAATTGTACATGTGAATTTCACTGGATTTGCATGTATTTGTCCAGAAAAGAGCACTCTATAAAGGAATTGAATATATTTGTTTATTTTAGGCACCATAAAAGTGTTGAGAGCTGAGCAGAGGCAGAAGTCTGCTCAAATAAAGGAAGAGGTACTAGTGTTAGTCATCCTCTCCTCCCCTGTCCTCCAGAGGATAAGGATGGATAAACCTCTTACGAAACAGCTCCTGACTGACAACAATATCAATGCAAGAAATACAACATAATTCAGCATCAGTGTGGTGCAGTGATTTAGGATTTGGGGAAGGTTATCCACCTCACTGCTTCAATCTGCTCATGTCTGTGCATTGACAACCAATGGTATTGTTCCAGCAATTTCCAACCAGACACTCCAAATTTCTGCCATGGTACATGTAGCGGGGCAGCGTCTTTCTGCATCTACTGCCTTCATACAAAACTGCCATGATGGACTTGCTTCTTTCTTCTGCTTTCTTTTTGAGCATCAAAGGGTCACAGGTTCACTTGCTCTGCATGTAGATAAATGAGTTTGGAAGGGACCACCCATACTTATAAAAAGGTTTGGTAAACAAGATCTACTACAGATGGAAGGCTTAGGAAAAGACTGGAAGAAAATATGCCCTGGGGAGACAAGTTAATTGCCTATAAATCAAAAAAAAAGGCTGTAATAAAAAAAAAATAAAAAAAAAAAGACATTTGTTTTATTAGTTAGTGAAGTCAAACCAAGTAGTATTAGACTAACATCATGGCAGGGATTATTTAATGCTTCACAAAAAACACTCTCAAAAAGCCATTCAAGCAATTGATCAGGCTGCCAGAGAGAAATGAAGACTAATTTTCACAGGGAGTATATAAAATTCTCATCTTTTTCTCTGAAACATGGAGAGAATCAAATCAAAACAGCTAAAATGGAAAGAGAATGATACCAACTAATATACTTGGGTACTGCTGAACCATTCCCAGGTGACCTAGGTCTTTCCCAGATGTTGATGGGATGGGTCATGGCATTTCCAAAACAATTGGCTGCAGAACAAACAAATCATACATGCGTATTTTTGAGATGTGACTTTACCTTTCTCAAATCCCAAGGGCATAAGGTGGCCCAACACTTCTTCTGAGCTTTAGTCTTAAGTGACAGATGTGTTAAGAAAACTACATATTGTATGAATGCCTTTTGAATGCATCTAGACAACAAATCCAATCCGAAAAGGACTGGTTAAGCCTTAATTTCCCCCCTGCCCCCCCTCCACCGCCCAAACTCTCTCAGCAAGTTTGAAATTAAATGTTTTCAATGATTAAAAGGAAACTGAGAAAAATGCAGCTGAAGTATGTTTTGGTTATGGTTAAAAGTGCTGTGTCTTGACTGTCAGTCACGTCCAGCATGGACAACCCATGGCAACACAGGAGCAGTATGAACTTCCCACCACCTGCTGCGTTTGGGGCGTAGACATCCATTTATCCATTTTCTCCCACAGACTCTGCTCTGCCAGCAGTCAGTGCCAGTGGGGACATCGACACTGGAAACAGTAATGTATTATGCTGCCACAGCTAGATCCCACAGAGCTTATTGATCCGCAGCTTTTACCAGGTTGATATCTGACGGTGCTTTCAAGTACTAGTACGCTGGTACATTTTGTTAGCAAGGTGTTAAGTCAGAGCCAGCTCAACTCCGGCAGGGTGCAACTGAACTGCAAGCAAATTTATTTATTCTGTTGGGAAATTTAATGAACCTGCAGTGAGCACTGTGCCACAGAGCTTAGTGAGCTTTGGATACTTGGGCTGAAGCACTTCTGCATCGTGTTGTTGTCTGTTGTGTAGTTACAGTGGTATTTACCCCGAATTTGCAGGCTGAACAGCTACTTGGTTCTTTTCCTGATGCTTCTCTACCCCTGATATATCCCTCTCCATCTTTCAGCTTGCTTCTTCTAGGTTCAACCATGTAAGAGGCTGGTGATGGCAAGGAATCTGTGGCTTTCTTGCCTCTCAGTGGGACAAATCAAGGCTCAGTCAGAACTGATGCTTCAAGGTTTTTATTTCTCCTCTCCTTCTATGTAGACATATGAGAGGAAGTGACAAGACTGCAGCATATCTTTGAAAATCCCTATCTATAATGTCAAGGTGACAACCAGTCCACTATGTGGAGATGAGCAACCCAAACAGAAAGAAGACTGGTTACTATTAAAACAGTAGGTGGGAAGACACAGGATCAGAGAACATAGAGTTAAAGAGATGTCTCCCCTTCCACCTTGTGGAAATGAGTCCTTCTTCTACTGGTCTCCAGTGGCAGATCTGAAATGATCCTGTTTTTGACTTCTGGAAGTTTTATGAGGAAAGGTTGCTGACTTCTTATCAGGTCTTTAGGCATTGGAACTGTATGTAGAAGACAGACCAGAAAACCCCCAGTCACGAGGACAAGTTCTGCCCTACAAGTTCATGCTTGTTTCTCACTGAAAAGACATCTGCGGATGGCTGTATGGTGGTCAACATTTTATCCACTTCTGCAAACAAAGCATGTACACCAGAATTTTATGATCTGTTTCAGAACAGTCATTCAACAACCTCTTTCTATTGTTCAATCCTAATTAGCTTTGGATGCTAAAATGCAAGGGAGGCCAGGTAAAGCAAGAAAACAATACCCACACTGCCTGTCACTGAAAGCAATGCTGCTGAAGAAGACTGGGGATACCTGTTGCAGAAGTAATCTAATTCCTGGTAGCCACTGGATGTATACAGTAATAGTTATTGATGCAGCAGGCTGCTGTGCAACACACCGTGTCGTAGCCAGCAAACACCGCAGGCATTTCACTACAGCTTTGTTCAGAAAGGCAAGAGCTTGGGGGGTGAGAAAGAAGAAAGCATCCCTCACCTGGTCCAGAAGCAGCATTTTCAGAGGGTAGGACATATTCTGCTGTCCTTATACCAGATTATTTCTGGCCTAATTCCATGATGATCTTCCAGATTCATGTCAATGACACCAAGAGAAGAATCTGACTTTGTGGCTCTTCCACGGCATGCTGGAAAGCACTCCAAGTAACTGAAGAGAAATGTGAATTAAAAAAGGTAGACTCTCATTTGCTAGACTTTGCCTCTCACCTCCTGCTGCTGCTTTGTATTGCCCTGTGGTCTCATTTCCTGCTGCACAGATCAATTTGCTGCCTGGTCTTGGGCATGCTGCTCTCATTTCCAAATCCTTGGACTTTCAGGTCTTACTTTATTGCATGCTGCTGATCCTCTGCTATGTTTAAACCCTCTTTAAGTGCAATACCCAGAATTTAATGTCCTCCTTGGCAACACAATTTGGCTTTATGCAAGCAGTACCTATATTCAGCATTCTTTTTCTCTCTAAAATGAATTTCCAGGTAGGTACAGAAATATGTCATCCCTTCCCTCCTCTGTCCTCCAGCATATCTGTTCCTAAAAACTGTGAATTCTAGTTGCCATTTCTAGGGGCTTACACCAATTAATGACCATCATCTCTATGATCATGGTGGAAAAGATTTGTTTCCATGTGTTATTTTGGATTAGTCTCTACCAGAGCCTAAGGGTCCAAGAGTGCCTCAGTCACCTCTTCTTGCTGATTCTATTATCTCTTTTAGCACTGACACCCCACCCACCCCCCCACCGTCTTATTGAATCAAGAATTCCTTTAAGGCCGTGAAAAAGTAACCTCAGTAGTAAAACAACTATGCAATATCCTTAGCGACCATACTGCAACTATTTCAAAATCTATGGCTCAAAAAATGTTCCTTCTGTTTATAAATACATCCTAAAACACAAACCAGAAAAAAAAAATGCACTGAATCAAACAAGACTCCAATGAGCACACAAAATTCATCTCTGAGTGGACCATCAAGGATAAAATTTAGGTATCTTGTGGCTCACAGCACAACTGTCAGAGCTGGTGAACTGCACTGACATATTTGCATCCCTGTGAACACTGGACCCAGCTTTCTTAAAAATCATTCCAAATGCTACTGAAGTTTATGTGTCCCTAGGAGAATTTTTCTTTTATTAGAGGCCCTTAAGATGTCAAGGAGCTGCAAGAGCAAGCTGCTCTTCTAGGAAGGGCAAGCCAGGAGAGAGGGTGACAGCAAGGTGAGCTGGGACAGCACCCTCACCAACAAAGGCTCAGTCCCACAGCAACCAAACAAGAGCAGAGCAGGTCTGGGGACAGTAGGTAGGGTCAGCTAAGGTGACCTCCAGACATGTCTGTAGAAATGAAGGAGGTTCAAGGCCAAGCCGGAAGGTCCAGCCACTGAGTTGGGTCAGGTTCAGCATGGTACATGGCCAGGCAGGGCAGACCTGCAGCCTAGCTCAGGCGGGGACCAAGAACAAGGGACTGAGGCTCATTGCATCTCCCATGTAAAGGGTTTCTGCTCCCATGGAGGCATCTCACAGGTCTTTCTCACAGCAGTGTGATCCAAGGATACAGTGGTGCATATCAGAGTTGGCCTTGAACACGGTCAGCCAAACCCCTGGGGCAAGGGGAAGATAGGGAGACAGTGTTGGTGCACTTGGGCCCCTGCACAAACTTTGGCACAAACTGGATACCTCTATAACCATCACTCAATTCCTAGTGGACACTTTGAATGCTGTCACCTTCTTTCTGTATGGGGAGATAGTTTAACCATGGGGACATGGCTAGCCCTTGGGTCCACAGGACAGCCTCTGGCCTTTTTTACTTCAGCAGTGTGAATGTATTCGCTCCTGAATTTTACCAGCACATTAATTTTACTTCTTCCTAGAAATCCTCCTTATTTCCAGCCCTGATGCTAATCAAACATAACCAGGACTCAGAAATCCAACAGCTTGTTAAAGTGAAATGCGATGATTATCTGTTACTCTTGCAGGAGAGTGCAATGCCAACCCAGCTCCCACAAACCTCACCTTCAATATCCATGTGGCTCAACTACCTCATCCAAAGCACTACTGATGACACACACTATAATTTTATTGATGCTTCTTTTGTGGAATTAATTTGAAGAATAAATAGGGATTACAAATCAAGTCCAGGAAACTTGAAAGCCAGGCAGAAAATATCTGGATAAAGCAAAGTGATTTATGAGATTTGCACCCAACAGCCACTCTAACCAAAGTTGACAGCTGAGTCTCATCACCTCTGTCAAATTAAATCAGTCATTTTGGTCGCTAAAGCAGGTGCCTAACTGGAACACACTTCTTCTGAGGGGAGGAGGCAGAGGAGGAGGACAGGATGAGAATGAAAATCAAAGAGTGATTCATGGCTGCAACATTTTCTATCAAATAATGATGGTTTGTGATACAATATGAACATGTCCTGTTTACATTGCACCTTGCAGCGTGATCTGACAGGCAACAGTAAAAGCAATTATACAAACACCATTCCTGAAATATGTTTCACTAGATGCTGTTACAGATATCCAATGCTGGAGACTCTAAAATCTCCCCAGAAAGAGTTTCAAGCTTCTTATCATGAGACAGCTTTTCTTAATATCTACCCTGATTCTTTCTTGCTGCAATTTAAGTCCATTACTTCTTGTTCTTCCCATCTGTAATAAACAAAAAAGCAATGATTATTCTTTTCCTCTTTGCAGCAGACTTTTATGTACCAAGAGACTGTTATCTTCACCTTCATCTTCTCTTTTTTAGCTTAACCAACTTTCTTTTTGTAATCTTTTGTCTGCAGTCAGGCTTGCGAGCTCTCAGATCACTCCTGCTGCTTTCCCTTAAACTCTGAGTAACTGGCCCATGTTTCAAAATGAGTGCCCAACATCAGACAGCAGATTAAATTGTCCTAGTCTAATACGATGAAGACTCAAACTAAAGGCACATTAAAGAATGATTTTAAGGAATCTGGGGGGGACTGGGAGAATGAAGTACTGCCCACCGTAGCAGAAGACCAGGTTCGAGAATATCTAAGGAACCTGAAGGTGCACAAGTCTACGGGAGCTGACGAGATTTATCTGCGGGTCCTGACGGAACTGGCAGATGAAATGGTCAAGCCGCTCTCCATCATTTTGGAGAAGTCCTGGCAGTCCAGTGAAGTTCCTGCTGACTGGAAAAGGGGAAACATAACCCCCATTTTCAAGAAGGGGAAAAAGGAGGACCTGGGGAACTAAAGGCCGGTCAGTCTCACCTCCGTGCCTGGCAAGATCATGGAGCAGATCCTCCTGGAGACTATGCTCAGGCACATGGAAAATAAGGAGGTGGTTGGAGATAGCCAACATGGCTTCATCAAGGGAAAATCATGCCTGACAAATTTGGTGGCCTTCTATGATGGAGTTACAGCACTGGTTGACAAGGGAAGACTGGCGGACATCATCTACCTGGACTTATGCAAGGCATTTGATACCGTCCCGCACGACATCCTGGTCTCTAAATTGGAGAGACATGGATTCAATGGATGGACCACTCGGTGGATAAGGAACTGGCTGGATGGTCACAGTCAAAGAGTAGTGGTCATCAGCTCAACGTCTGAGTGGAGAATGGTGACAAGAAGTGTTCCTCAGGGGTCGGTACTGGGACCCGCACTGTTCAACATCTTCATCAGAGACATGGACAGTGGGATTGAGTGCACCCTCAGCAAGTTTGCTGATGACACCAAGCTGTGTGGTGTGGTTGACATGCTGGAGGGAAGGGATGGCATCCAGAGGGACCTTGACAGGCTTGAGAGGTGGGCCTGTGCAAGCCTTATGAGGTTCAACAAGGCCAAATACAATCCCAAGCACTGCTATAGGCTGGGCGTGGAATGGATTGAGAGCAGCCCCGAGCAAAAGGACGTGGGGGTGTTGGTGGATGAAAAGCTCAACATGAGCTGACAGTGTGCGCTTGCAGCCCAGAAAGCCAACTGTGTCCTGGGCTGTATCAAAACCAACGTGACCAGCAGGTCGAGGGAGGTGATTCTGCCCCTCTACTCCACTCTTCTGAGACCCCACCCGGAATACTGTGTCCAGCTCTGGGGGCCTCACTAAAAGAAAGACATGGAGCTGTTGGAATGAATCCAGAGGAGGGCCACAAAGATGATGAGAGGGCTGGAGCACCTCTCCTATGAGGACAGGCTGAGACAGTTGGGATTGTTCAGCCAGCAGAAGAGGAGACTCTGGGGACATCTAGTTGTGGCCTTCCAGTACGTGAAGGGGGCCTACAGGATAGATGGAAAGCAACTGTTTATCAAGGACTGTAGTGACAGGACAAGGGGTAATGGGTTTAAACTGAAGGAGGGTAGATTTAGATCAGATGTTAGAAATAAATTCTTGACTGTGAGAGTGGTGAGGCACTGGAACAGGTTGCCCAGAGAAGTTGTGGAGGCTGCATCCCTGGAAGTGTTTAAGACCAGGTTGGATGGGGCTTTGAGCAGCCTGGTCTAGTGGAGGGTGTCCCTGCCCATGGCAGGGGGGTGGAACTAGATGATCTTTGAGGTCCTTTCCAACCCAAACCATTCTACAATTCTATGATTCTATGAATCTAAAGCATATGGTCTCAACCTAGGCACCACCTATCACTGAAGTAAGAACTCAAACAATAACGTGGCATAATAAACTGCCCTGCAATGGGATCAGTCCAACTAAGTGTGGCTCATAATCCAGCTGCCTAAATGCAAGTATTTGTATGTGAGATGCCTCATGGTCTCTGACACATCTACAGGGACCTGAGCAATACGGCACAGGCCATGTTTGAGACAGTAACAGACCTCACAGTCAGAGTCTATGGCATCATCCATTCTGAGTAGGCATATTACATGATTCATAATACTTCTGAGGTCTCAAGTGAATATGTAGGGTACCTGGAGAACACACTCAGTGACATTGGATACACCCAAAATTAGTTGGGGTGACTCCCATCCCATGCATCAGTTGAACTATAATGAATTCTATCTTTGTGTTCTTTGATTCTGAAAAGACGCACAGTACTTGGGTTTTCTTTTGCTTAAGATGTAAGGAAACATGGTTAAGATGTGTGATCCTGCATTGCTGACAGCTGAGTGCACGCTTGGTGATTCTGCTCAGAGTCAACATGCAGTCATTTGCCAAGCAGAAATAGTCCAATTTTGATTTTCAGACTTGACCCTTCAATTTAAATCTAACATGGGTAATTGAGTCATACTAATAGTCACCAAAAATTAACTTCAGTCATTTCTTCACTAGTTTTAGTTCAATTTACAACTGTCATGGGCAAGGAGAAACATGGCTGAGTATCAGCAGGCTTTCAATCCCTCAGATAAGATCATGCAGAGAATAAAATACAATAAAATAAAAATAAAAATAAAAATAAAAATAAAATAAAATAAAATAAAATAAAATAAAATAAAATAAAATAAAATAAAATAAAATAAAGTAATGTCTTAACATAAAATAAAAGGGTATACTGAAGTAGAAGGTTCATGTATTAAGGGGAAAAAACCCAAAATACTTGTTTTGCATCACATTATTGGACAGGATTTTGTTGATTTGATTTGGAACAGGAAGCAAGCACAGTTTTTGGTTTATGTCCATGGCTGCATGGTTGCATATCCATCAATATTACTGAAGAAAAGCTGAAAGAAAAGAGAAATGTGAGTCTTTGAACCTGAAATTAAAGTAACTAGAAGGAACATCACGGTACAACCCTTCTGTCCACTTGAAGGTTTCTTACATCTTTCTCTGAAGCATTTGTGTTCAGCCTCATTCTGCTGAACTTCAGATGTCTAATTCAGGAGCTCAAAATAGGAAGCCAGCTGTACTGCACTCCCTCCAAAAGCAACAAAGAGAACCAGGTACTTCCAGACAATGGTTCATCCCACATAAGATCAAGACGACGGAATGCCTTGGAAACCTGGGACTTAAAAGTAAAGGCAGGAGGGTCCCATTTGTTCTGTGGTTTCTGAGTCTTGGAGATATATGAATTTCATGCTTTCCCAGTAATAAGGAAGAAAGAAGACAGCAAAGTATATTCAGTTATATGAATGCATGGCATTCATATTCCTTTTAGGTCAAACTAAACCAAAGAAAAATGTGATCATGGCATATTTTATTATATTGGTGATAGCTGAAATTAGTCACTACATCCTTATACTCCTAAATATTTGATAATATATCCTTTCTCTGTTAAAGTCACAACTGGGGAGATGGTCAGGGAAAGCCTGGACATTGTAAGTAGAACTTAAGACTTCTCTGCTTAGAAAAAAATAAACTTGCCCACATGTTCATGAATTCTCCCCAGTACTATTAAATCAGTAAATATGACCTATATAATGGATAGAGCTCTATTCTACTTCCACTAATGGCAATGAGAAGTGTGCCTTTGACATCAGTGAAAGCCTGAAATTGCAAATGATTTCCTTTTCTGTAAACTCTTTTTTTTTTTACAAAAAAAAGTCTCAGGAAAAGAGTAATATCCACAGGGATAGACTCTAAAGAGTAAAGATAAATGCGAACAGAGTTTATTTTATTTTTTTATATGTTTCAGATCTATGTAAGAAAAATGTCTTCTACAGTAAAAAGAACTTATACAAGAATTGTTTCTCATAAATGGACAGCACTGTTGTCTATAAAAAGAAAATGATGCATTGTCACTCACTAGGCAAAAAAAGCAAGCTGTGGAGAATACACACAAGAAGGACCCACTAAAAATGGAGTTACTGCAGTATTTATTGTTACATAAAAAAACATGATGAATTTTTGAGCCACCATATAAATTGTTTTTTTCTGAAGAGTCATCTTAAAATATTTAATAATGAAGTTATGGTTTATGAAGAAGGTGTGGTTCCTTTAGATGTTTCCTAATCTAAAATCATTCCACAGAAGACCTTAAACTCCATAGACTGCCCAACCCCTATCCAGAAGGCATCCGGAGAGCACTAGTGCAGCCTTGCACTGAAACTCTCTCCCTCCATGAGGGCCAGGAACCCACCAGCGTTCCCACTGTCTACTCAAGGGACTCTGTATTATTTTCTGGCCTTTTCTGTTCCACTGAGTCCTCCAGGACAAGCTTCTCTTAGACCAAGGAGAGCTCTGATGTTGGTACCAGGAAAATATGAGAGTGCTCAACAGGAGGTGTGCATCTAGCGCTTGCTTCTCAAATTGGAGGTATCATGCTTGGAGTGCTGGGTGGTTTGTCATGACCACCACTCAGAGATTGAGTTTGTGAGGAAGAGGAGAGGAGGAAGACAAAACTAATTCTGTAGCACCCCTAGCTCCTAACATTTCCCTCTCAACTGGCACAGACATCACAGTTGTCTTCCAAGGCATTCGTGTGCAACGAGATACTTTCTTCTCCTTGCCCGCTGGGGTGGATCAGAGTATCAGAACATGAATTCTCTATGTTTTACCAGCATAACAAGAAGGCCCTGGCAGTGGAGCACCCAAGGAGCAGTGCTTTCTTTGCCACTGTACTTCATGAACTTAGGAAAAGCATTTGGGAGCTTTGTTTCTCCTTGGGCTTTTTGTGGATACAAATGTCTCTTCATGTTTTATACTATGCACTAAAGGTCTTGCTTTGCCTTTGGAGCACCTACTTCAAGAGTGTGATGATGGATTTTCACCAGAACCTAGAAAGAATGTAATAAAATATGTGGTTTCCTGATGTTTACAAAAGATTACTTTACTTAGATACAGCACACAGGAATACAGAAAAAGATAAGCTGTTGCTGATGTAAATTACTGATGGCCTACATAGACCATGAATAAGAAGACAAGCCATGACAAATGATACTACAAGGTTGTAACTGTAGCAGAAAAAAGGTGTAAAAAAGTGTAAAAATCTGAGTTCCAGATGATTGCACATTTACACTATCTGAGGATCAACTTTAGAGGTTAAAACCAGCCCAGGGTTAGATTTTCTATTTAGGCTGAAACAATTCAAATAGAAACCAAAAGACTCATAGTGCTGGAAGTCTGAGCAGAACCAAGCAAAGTACACTTTCCAGATTAAGCTTTTCACATGCTCCTAAGGAAACCAAACCTACTGGCAGAAGGTTATCATTTGGATGATTGTATGAAAGAAGCTTCTCCCCATTTACCAAGAACAATAATGAGACTTTTCAAGTGCAAACTCAATCTCCTACTTTTTTAGATTAATTTAACTGCACTGAGATCACTGATGTAATTTTTCATTACATCACTGTTAATTGTAATGTAGGAACTAAGCCCGTAGAACTTGTTGGCTAGTGATTTGTCAAGAAATACAAACAATGCTAATGATAAAGGAACTACTGGAGGGTCTATCTATGTCTCATCTGGCCATGTACGTTTCTGGTTCTTCACAGGTTTCATATCCTGAATCACTGGACTTGATGTACATTCCTGTCTTAGCCTGAACATAGTGAAAAAAGAAAGCAACTGCACCAAAAAAAGTTAAATATTAATTTCCTACAAAAATATAAGTTCAAGGTCCAGTTGAATGTTTTCCAATTTACGCTGTTTTAACAGCCTACAAAGATTTGGATCTCTCTCTGTAGCTGCCAGTCTCTTTTGTTGACCAGAGTGTCCACAGGGAGCCTACAACTCAAACTTTGCTCTTCTGTTAGGTGACAAAAATCTACAGCAAGTTGTCTATGTGTCAGACAATCCATACCCAAAAGACTTGGTTTATGTTAGAGAAAATTGCTAATACATCTAAGTCACTGATTTTCAGCTTAAGTTATGCCCCAGCTTTTGCATAAAAAAAATAGAAGCCAATTATAAGATTTTTGATTTATGTTTATCTTAATAGCAAGCCATACTTGTTGGATAATGATCTTTTCATCTTTTTTTTTTCTTTCTTTCTTTTTTTGTTGTTTGAAACTTCTGTACAACTCTTAGCATATAACTATGCATTGGGTGTCCGTGTCCAGGTGTTGGCAGGAGTGGCCTCTGTGGGAAGAGGCCATGGGTTGCCCCATGCCAGACACAGCCAATTCCATCCCTGTAAGCCTGACAGTTCAGCCAATTTTCCCCCCAATTTTTTTCCCACTTATCAAGTCCATATCTCACCAGTTTGACTCTATGCATCCACACCTGATGTGCTACCCATCCAGATACATAATTTGATGTCTCAGCTCTTATTATAGACATGGTAGAACCGCTGAACACCTCCCATAAAGACTAGGGAGTGAATCAGATAGCTCCAAAGTAAACATTTATTGGGAGGTCAGCTGAAACTTTTCCCAGTCGCTACTGACTGCAATGAATTGGCAATTCAGTTGCCTACACGCAAGCATACGTTATAATTTGAGGTGACCTCCAGTTGCCAGCCCAGGAGGCTGTGGGTTTCCTGTATTTCCTGTCTCATATCTGTCAGTCTTACATGGCTGTTTGGGATTCTCAAGTGCATCTGAAATGGCACCAGATGTCCGTGCTGGGCAACTGAATTGTACCATCCGTCTCCGTAGAATACAAAGCAAATTTAGACACTCGAATCAGATGTAGGTCCCTACAGAGCAGACAGATAAAGTCAGGTGTCTTCAATTCAAACTAAACCCCAACCAAGCTTACTCCTTCAGCTGTTTAGGCAAGCACTGATACATGTCATGTTATTGTGGACAAGGTGTAGACATTGAAAACACATTTTCTGCAGCCTACATCTATTCACATTGTGCCACCTGATCTGAAAAGCCAGTCAGAGCTGTGCTTAGTCACCGTATTCCATGTGAGGAAATGAGGAGGAAGCCTATCATCCCCAAACTATTGCAGGTAAGCGCACATGCATCAGTCTGGTAAGGAATATAGGAATAGTGTCAAAGACAGGGTTGAGCTGCCCAGGCTGAACTCATAGCTGTGTGTGATGTAGAACAAACTGAAGAGACGTCAGAGTTGACCATACAAGAACAAGAAATGGCCTATCAGCAGCACCTCTTTTACTATGAATCTTCTAAATAAGGACCGTCCTTATGTGATAGAATTATAAAAAAATTTTCTCTGAAGACCAGGAAATCAAGTCTTTCTCATCACCTTTGTCTAAGGAAATCTTTTATTCTCACAAAGAAAGTCATACAATTGCTTTTTCAAAGTAAAATGAAATCCCATTTTTTCCCCACTCTCCACTGAACTCCATGCTTTTAATTCTTCATTTCAAAATGTCTTCAAGAGGTTTGTGTGCTGCTGAAGTCCGATTAAGTGAGACTATGATTCATTCTCTTTTCTCCTCTTGAACATAAGTAGTATTTAACAATTCCTGTTCTCTAATTCTGATAGTGCCAGGCCATGACCTGATAGCTGTACTACAAATATGTCCTACTAGGCCTGTGATTTCTTTCAGGAATATGGAAAAGACATTTGATTAAAGTGCTTCCAAGTTTTGTCAAAATGGAAATAAAAGCAATTTCATTTTCTGTAACTTCTTTCTCCTTACATATAATTTTCCCTTCATGATCAATAGAGTTATTAAAACACAACAGGGGAATAAGAATTTACTTTCTAAGCTACTTCTGACCATTTGAGATGCCCCAGCTTCTCTGTAACACTTAAACACAGCTGGCAGAGGTGACATCAGACTTCCATAGTGGAAGCCAGAAAGACATCAGGATTCTCTACTCAGCATAAAAGGATGCTAAATATTTATTTTTAGGCAAAGGAATCAAACCCTAGCTGCCTAGTAGTTAAGTGCTTTTTTGAAGGTACTTGTCTACCAGCATGAAGGCAAGATGATCACCTCTAGGGCATTATTCATCACAGACCAAGGTACAATATCCAAGCGAAGCAGGATGAACTGTCTTCCAGAGGTACGTGCAAAGGAATTTTAGCTTGTGTTATACTAGCTGCCTAAATTTTAAGTACTAAGTCAGATGAGAGGACAGTATACTGACTATAGGTCCCTACACTGTCCTTGTGAAAAAGATGAGCTGATAAACTGATGCTTATGAGGACCAAGTAAAACATCAAGGCACAGAAATCAGAATATCAGTCCCCATACTAGAATTCAACCATTAATTTCACTATGGCTTTGAAAACCAATGTGGCATCTTTACCGACACTAATTATTGAAAATTGATGAAGTTCCTCAGGAACAGTGGCACTGCTTGGACGGTGTCCCTGTGCCAGAAAGGAGTCACTCAGAAAGTGAACAGAGAAACACTGCTGCCTGCATGTGAGGATTTTCAGTGGAGGTTTCCAGTGTGAACACTGACCAAGCTTGACCATTTTCCTACTTGATGAGACCTGACAAGCTCACAGCCCAGTGTAATATCGCTTCAGGCGATACAGCTGGGACTCCAAACCGGCATATTTATTTTCTGTTCCTGGTTTTCTTCAAGTCCAGGTTAGGTATACATCTGCAGTGTTAATATTCCTAAGTTCCTGGTATTCCTAGGCCATTAAGAGGTATGTTTAATGCCATTTCTCAAAACTTGACCTTTGGGCAATGCAATTGATTATATGTGCTGCCACTGGGTACAAGAATGACTCTAAGTGTGGGTTTCCACTCAGTAACCAAGGATTTCCATTCACTGCTCTGTTAAACGAGGCCATTAAGAGAAATGTAACTCACTAGTTTACGCCTCTGTCTGCGATGGAAAATTGCTTTTTAATCTCTGACCCCTCAAAATGAAATTGTACCCTGGAAAGAGATTTTGTTAAATAAATGAAATAGAAAAACAAAAGACAGTATGTGATTTTCTTCTGCCATCTCCAAATTGTCACAGATCAGACTTGTTCATCTTTCACACGCGAAAGCCTTGCTTTTGAAATGCTGAATCCAGACCACTGTGCACCATGTAATTGATATTCCTAAATCTTGACCTGATCCAGTCCCAGTGCTGGATGCCACCAAGGTGAACGATCAGTAGACACTACAACTACCCGCTCATCTTCTCCCCAGCCAAAGCAGCTTCACCAGCAATGCCTCCCCACTAAATCTGCTCTCAACCCTTCTGTCATATCCTTCCCTTCTCCTCCACTCTTGCCCTTTCCCTTTCCTCCTTCAGATAGGAGTGATTTGTGCTTAAATAGAAAACAAGATCAAAATAGACAATCTTTTAAAATCTTTTTCATTCCAAAAATCCTACTGGCCATGGTTTACAGTAAAAGAAAGAAAGATTAAGCTGTCACCTGGCTGAGGCAACTCTCTCTTTTTGTACAAATGAAGAGATGTTCAGCTGTGATTACAAATAGAAAGATTTTACCTTCACATGCAACAGCACCCAACTGCATGACATCCAAAAGCTCTAAACAATCCTTTTCCCAATAAATATTTGATCACACGGATCCATTATTTACAGAAGAAAAAGATAGGTTTAAATAAATGTCATGGCTCAGACCTCACTGAGGTTAAGTCGCTGCGTTCACACAGGTCATTTATCACTTGTACTGCCGCTGACTTGAACACCATTTCCTATGGTAAGCAGCTGTTTTGTAAATGGGCTGCATTAAGATACAGTAAAAAAAATAAAAAATAAAAAAATAGAAGATGCCTCCAAATAAAACACTCTTAAATCTAAAAACTCAGCCTGTCTTTCATAGGGAGCCAACAGAGGAAGGAAAAAAGGAAGCATAAGTTTTATCCCAACCACCTGCTGGTGCTGCCTATTTGTCAAGGGAAGGTAAAGGGGGAAACAATTTAAATGTTGAAAGCGCTGCCCCAGCCAGCCTTGCTCGCTGGCCACAGCACAAGCAAAGAGAAAAGGAGCCTGGCAGTAGGGGCAGGCACGCAGCAAGGAGTTGCTTCATGGCTCTGTAGTGACGTGGGGGCACATCTGACAGACGATACAGGCAAACATAGAATCATAGAATCATCTCGGTTGGAAAAGACCTTTAAGATCATCAAGTCCAACCGCTAACCTAACCTTGCCATCCCACCACTAAACCATGTCCTTAAGCACCTCATCTATCCTTCTTTTAAATACCTCCAGGGACAGGGACTCAACCACCTCCCTCCTTCTGTGGTAGGTTTTGAGCAATCTGGAGAAAGAAAATGAGTGGGATCATTATAAGGGAATGGACTGTTTGAGGCAGAAGTGTTGCTGGCAGCCATGCATCAGCTGGGGAGCACTGAGAGATTGGAATTGAGAGCGAAAATGAAAAGATATGGCTTAATGGGAGAGGGAAGGGGTGGAAGGAAACCAAGTGCTATGGAGGAGAAAGTGAAGTTGAAGAAATCCTTTCTGAGTGGAAGCCCAGGCAGAAGTTCCTGAGTTGAGCCAGCGTGAGTATGTTGCTACGGACTGAGAAACAGAAAGCAGAAAGGGACTGCAAATTGGTTGCTTTTTTAGAGATTCAGCCAATTTGGGGAGAATTTCTTTTACTATCTGAAGATCACGGCACGGAATCATGAGGACTCTGGATGGCGGCAAAGTTTCCTTCTGCTGCTGAAGAGAGGGATTAAGGCTCAGTCATGCAATTACACAGTCACTTCAGTAACAGCTTTTGCTTGGAGTCCTTACAGAGCTCCGAGTTCTATTGCAGCTTTAATTCAGCTCCCATCACTTTCACAGGCAGAAACTGCCAGAAGAAAGAATAGCTTCATAATCCCCCAAATAAAACTTCCGAGCGCTAATTACCCAAAGCAGAAGCAAACTCAGCCACGCTCACACTGGCGACAGACACAGCTAAGCAACAGCAACATGAGGTTGATTGTATACGCCGCATCTTATAGTCAGCAGTAGATTGTCATTACGTCTCGGTCCTGAATCTGCCTTACAAGTATCTAGCTGCTTCTTGTCCTAAGATATTTAAGTAGCTATGAAGCTGCATTTGCATCGAGATATTCCAGCTGTGCCAGTCCACCGCGGCTTTGCAGTGCAATCCCATTGTGTTGTGCTGCTAACTGGCTGTACACCTTAGTTTTAAAACTATTAGCTTTTAAAACAATTTAACAGCAGTGTAAATCAGCATCTTAGGGCATAGCTACAGGGAAGGGGAGAAGACAATCTTAATTATCACCATATTTATAAGCAGCAAGTGCTTTAAGAAGCTAGCAGGTCAGGAAATTTCAAAGACTCTGAGAAGGTGATTTTGGAAACTCAATTTTTTTCATTTTTAAAAGACCAGTGAATTACTTGTGCAAAAGTTGAAGTTAGCCCTTTATTGGTGGTCCCCGGGCAATAAGATCTCTCTGCTAACGTCACATATTTCTAAGGCTTTTTTCCTTAAAGCTCTAGCCTTCAAAGTGCCCCTCTGTATATCCCTGAAAGCCAGACCCAGGAATTGCTTCTTTACAGGAAAAATACTCATTGTTCTTAGACTACACAAGTGGGTCACTGAACTGTTGCTTGCCTTTGCGATGCCAGTGAATCCAAATTAGCTTGACTTCCACAGAGGATATAGGGAAGGAAAGCAACCAGCATTAATCAGAGCAACACAAGCAACTCTTCCAAAACAAATTAGCTTCAACAGTCAGCACACAGAGTCCTTCAGTCAGTGCGGCCAAGCTGAACTTAGGCCAAACTTTGCGTCAAAAAGAGTAACTGGTTTAATACATATCCGTAGAGTCCGCATTTGTTTCTTTTTCTTCCTCTCAATCCATCTGCAGGAAGCTATGAACAAACTGAGCAAAGTGAAACTGCTCATCTCGTCACAGCCAGCCCCTCTGTGTGATGTTCATCCCACCTAAGCTAATCTCAAAGGCAGGTACTGAGACCATCAGGTGTCTAGATCCCCCCCTTTTCTTCTGAAAAGGGATAGGAGATCTGCATGGGATTAATTTTCCCTTGAAAAGTTTGCAATGTAATTGCTATCATCTGGACTTTATAGACAAAGGAGGAAGCAGGCATCTCCAGAGGGGTGGTCATCCGACCTACGTTACACATCTCATGTGAGATGAGACAAGCTGTGTGCTGGAAGCAACTCTTCCCTCCAGTCAGTGTAAAGCGAGTCCAGGCACCTAACTCAGACATACGTGCCTCCACCACCCCTGTGTTGTCCAATAAATCCCTATCTTCTAGAAAGCAATTTGACCCATGTTAAAATTGGTGTTTTAAGATAGGTGGGATGAACTATCTTCTCCAGGGTCATGGACAGTGACATTTCAGGAGACAAATCTGGGCCATTGGTATTACATGGCAAATGTCGTCATTTCTGCTTTAGGTCCAAGAGACATGAGACCTTCACAGAAAAAAGCAGGCATTGAAGCAAGTCTACTGCAGGAGATTACTACTTCTGGCTTCTCTCTGCCAGACTTGTTTGACTCTCTGACGTTGTTTTTAAACTTGGATTTTCTAGTGAAAAGTAGGGCAGCAAAGTGAGATTGTCAAGTTTCAGTGACCAACAGGGTTGTCATATGGAAACAGGCCTCTGCTCCTCTACTCCTGGTATCAATATCCAACATTCATGTTTTCATCTGCATTTTGACCCTGCAGGTTTCTACAGATAACTTAACTGTTACCTGTAGTAAAAATAAGTTTAAGTACAATTATTCTGTAATGATAATAATTTAAAATGAGGGGAAAAAATCTGCTAGTAATTAAAACCCAATGTGTTTCTACCAAAGCGCTGACAGCTCCCACAAAACCTTTTATGCCTGTGGGATGTAATACCTGTTTTGCTCATGATTAACTACAAGTTCATCTGCCACATCCTCTATTGCAGCACAGATATAGCAAATACCTCTCACCCAATATAAATCAAGCAGTGCTGAAATCAGAACATATACAATGATTTACAGTGGCAGGGAAAAATATATGGAAAATAAAATAAGATAAACTTTTTACACATCATGGATAGGTATAATGGGCATTGCTATTTTTCTATGTGGTCCATGCAGTCCCTGTGATATCTGACCACCAAGACTCAGTGAATTTACTTGGTGAAGCAAGGAAGTGTTACTAGCAGGAGGTGAAGTCTACAACTGAGAAGAAGGACTATAGGCAACGATGTGGCTGCCAATTACAGTACCCAGCATGGACTCCAGGACTTCCTGTAGCATCTAAGATAAAAAGCGTAACGATAAATTGAAACCATCTACTTTCCTGAAGTGTCTGATCCTGCCTCTTACAACAACAGTGCCCAACCCTTTTGCTGAGACAAGTTGCCTCATGTCCAATGGAGACACACAAGGGCTGCAACTTGGTATCTCACCTCTGTATGGTGACCAGTGAAGAGTTACACCTACCTCATGATGCAACCTGTATGTACACGTCCATCGAGAAGGGGGAAGACGTGCAGGCCATGGGGTAGGAGATGGCAGGGAACAGAGAGGAGGAAAGCACAGCCTCCTGCTGCTCCCTTCCCCGGGCTGAGGGCAGGGCTGGCTGCAGGCTGCACCGAGGCACCCAGCAGCCTTGTCCAGCCTGAAAGTTGGCCACCACTACCTTACTTGCCATGTATTTCACTTCTATGTTCCCTATTTTTGTTTTACAGTTTGGGGTTTTGGGTTTTTGGGTTTTGTTTTTGGTGGGTTTTGTGGGGATTTTTGGTGGGTGGGTGAAAAACCCTGAAGGGGACATGAGAATTCATAAAAAGTAATAAAACACCACTTTTAGCACACAAATCTCAAGGTGAAGGAGCACTTTTCAAAATGTAAAATGCAGACAAAGGAGCTCAGCAGGAAGATGTTTACATTTGTTTAAACATTTCTATCATTGTAGGAAACCTAAATGCCTTATTTTGTACTAGTTAAAGAAAAGCTATTTACTGATGCTTTGTTATGTTAATGTACAGGTTGGGACTGGTGCTCTAAGTTGTATTGTTGAAGTGAGTGCACTGCATTATAGGCATATATTATGCTAAATAAACAGTCACTTAATCTTCATTCCTGACAGAAATCCATTCATTAAGGTCTACAGTAGGTCTTAAGCTTGAACGTTTCAGCAATGTTGACATTTCTGATTTCTCAATTTATGTATACATATGTTGAAATAAGAATACTACACACACACACATATTCATATACATATGTACATATAAATAGGGATAAGTAACAATTGTATGTAAGCCAGTCTGCATTTACAGGACAATCAGACTGTACTAAAGGTCGTAGGCAACAGCCAAATACATTAATGAATTGGCTGCTTAACAAAAGAAGGAAAAATACTCAGTAAGATTCAAAAAACAGCCTGTGCTTTTGATCTCTGAGCAGCACAGAAGAGTGCAGAGAGAATTTAAAGCGTGTAAAACTATGGCAGCTCCCTTGAAAGCAGTTCACCCACAAAGCCATCTGGCTGATCATTCTCCCAAATCCATCTTAGATATTTCTGAAGCAGCCAGAACCCCACATGCAACCTGGAAGGATGACCTGTACTCACACTGCATTATCCATGTGTATACAAGTGGCATCAACATTGCTTCCTACAGAAGTCCTTGAGGCCTGTGTGCCCAGGACCCTTCTTGTCACATTATGGAGACAATGTCCTTTTGGATGCAAGATGAGTAGATATCATGGCACATAACAGAGGAGACGTCATACGCCATTTGACAAACCCCAGGCAGCAGGCCAGCAATCCAAGTCACAAAAACTTCACCTCATTTTCTGTCCATATCTCAGGGAACCTCATGAAAGAGGTGACAGAGAGCAAGATGGGGTTGCATGCATTTGTCTAGGGATCCTCATCCAGTAGTGTACAAGACAGCTACCTGTCCTCTGCGAGAGATCTGGACTACACATTTTCTTTGGCAGCAGAATTTTTCTAAGTGATATTTGTCTATACAGGCTTGTTTCAAGGGCAAAGGATGCTCTCAAGTATTTTCCCATAAATACTAGTCAGTACACATTTATGTCCTTAGCAGCAGTTGACTTGCTAAAATTGGCTATATCTTCATCTTGATCAACATATTTGAGGAATAAAGGACCTCCTAACTGGGCAGGATATTTCAACAACTCCTGCTGGCTGAAAAAAGCAGATCCTTTACACTGTGCTGTGTTCATTTTCTGCCTGACTACTCTTTGACCTTCTTAGCCAAAATTGTCATTAACTCATTTGCAGCTTTGCGATCAGCTCTACTGTCAAGTATTAAATTTATTCTTGTCTCATTTTAGACTTCATGCAGTAAAAACTGAACAGGCTATTTTCAAGGCAAATGCAGGATTAAATGCAGAGTGACATACATTATCTTGAATATATATGCCTTTAAAACCAAAATGGAGTGAAGACCACACAGCTTATGCAATATCAAAGTTCTACAAAAGTTGTTTTTATTACCCACAATTGGTAAAGTGTGTTTCACCAGAAAATGATAATATTAAAATCACATTACTCCTTTTCAGTGGAGTAAAATGCCTGTAGCTCTTACTCATTTGGGCTGGAGGTTTGCCCCAGATCTTCAGAATTCATTGTGTCCAAGGACCAACAAGGAGGCACTATGTACTTACATGGACCTCAGCTACATTTTGTCATAACAAGACTCCTGATACACGAAACTCACTTAGGATTTCAATAAACTGATTTATGATTGAGGAAAAAAGGAAACTAACAGCTTTTGTTCTGTCAATCCAATGCAAGCAATAACAATTTTTTCTTTGTTCGTTTCCTCCCCTTCATCCCTAGAAAGTACTAACTATAACCATCAAACAGTTCTTTCTGGTCAAGCTATTTTCAAAACAATTAATGTTTTTGTGCGTGTTTTATTCTTGCTCCGATGAAGAAAAAAAAAACAAAACAAAAACCCTGAAAACCTTACCCTCAAACTGCCTTTAAAAAGTGCTGAACACCATTCCCATAGCCATTATTCACCAAACACATCATGTCTTTTGACAACTCAGTTGTTTTTAAAAAGCATTGTTGCCTGATTATAGGGAAACACTCCAATAAGAAGCACATATACACTTAAACGATGCACTTTTTATGACGTCTTTCCAAGAACAACAATAGCTAATTGTTGAGTTTCCTACTGGGAAACGTCTCTTCAATATGCAGATCTCGTAATGACTACTCTAATGCAAACTGTCGATGCTACAGTAATTTCATCATATATATAAGAAAAAAGTTTAGCTCTTACTTAAAGTATGCTTTATCATCTTTCCAGGTAGCATAAATCCCACACACCCCATGTGCTGTGTGGTTCACAGCTGCCACGTGTTCTCTTTATTTTAAATACTATTACTGAATGTATCTGTAGGGTTTTTTAGTCCCACTTACTTGGTGCTGACTGGCTTTTGCCAACTGCTCATTGGCTGATTCTACATTAGAAGATGCAGTCTCAATGTTGGCTTCAATACTATCTGCAAATTAAGATAATAGAAGATAAGTATAGGGTACAAACTTAAAACAAAGACTTTATACCAACAGCAATTCAGCAATTTACTCATGGGCGTAAAGATATGAGCAGCGTCTTGTTTGCAAGCTGTAGTACTACAGGGAAATAGGAACACCACCCATTTTGATGAACATGTAACCCATCAGTCAGAGACAGTATGACTGACAGCTCTCCATGTGTTCCTACACAGGACAGAGGTTAGCAGCTCATCCATTGCCACAGAAACCAATTGGAATTCAAAGGAAAGCAACTCAAGATTGGTAAATTTACCAGGTTAGAGTTAAATTATAGAAGGGGCATGGCAGATTGTATCTGGAAATATCTCATTATTAGAGCTCAGGGATAAGAGTCATCTGAGCACATGTGGGTTGTTGACCATGATCAGGTGTTTCTACTTGAGCAAGTCACCTCGGACACTATTGCACTCAAGAGAGAGCAAGTCCATAGTGTGCAATTCATCCCATTCATCCCACTCTACAGTAGCTGCCTGCTAATGATCAGATTGGACAAATCACAACCTAAACTCCTGGATCACATTTCCAAGCTGCAAGGGAGGTCTGTACAGATGGCTCAGATTGAGATACATTGCTGGTACCTGAAATTAAGGGAGGAGAATCTCACCCTAGCTTGCTAGGTCTGACATTGGGGAAGTTGGGGAAACCATGAGGAATTAAAATGAGACTAGAAAAAGAAAGATTATCAGCTACACACTGCAGCTGGCAGCTTCCCACTTCCATCAAAGACAAGTATTAACTAGGACTCCAGGGCTGTGCTTAGAATTCTAGCAAAACGCCTATGGTATAAATCCTGCAAATAAGGCTTTGTATTTCCAGAAGATATTTTAGAAAACTTGACCAGCTTGTCCCCTAAGACATGTGCAGCCAAAAATTTCTGGTCACAATGGAAGAGTATGTGCACTTGGTCTGCTTCTGTGTGTTTTCAAGCAGATATTACACCATGCAGTATATGAAAATGGTCAGGAGGAATTCAACCATGGGTAGAACTCTGAGAATAAGATTCCATGGATTTCTCTAATCCTTAATAAAATTAACTGAAATTCTTCAACTGATAGTATTAGGAGTTGGATTAAGACATGCCACAGATTATTTAAGTAATTTATTCTTTTGTTTTTTGAAGGAAAGAACATGAATTAGTCTGGCCACTTTTGTGGTGGGTAAAGAAAAGAGGCTTTGCAGATAAACTAAAAAGTGATTGTGTTCAGGTTTTGCCATTTTTAAGTGAAACAGTGTTGCAAGTCTGTTAATGTAATTATGCACTTCTGACAACTCAACTTAAAAACAAAATGAAAGAGCAAAGAAACCACAAACCAGCAGAACTTCAGCTTAACACTTGGAAACCAGTTTAAAGTTTTGTATTGCACCTGGAAGAGATGGTTTTCCATTCCTTTTATTTTAGATTATGCATGCTGTAGTATGCAAGAAAAAAACCTACATGGCTGACACTTTTATAGGTTGATATAGCCTAATTTTATTGGCAATATCCAATGCTTCTCAAACCATTTCACTCAAGACTTTAACACTGTGGACCTTAGTTGGCATCACTGACCTCTGCCCAAATGCTTCCCTTGCATTCAGGACTTCGCATGAAGAGATCAAAAGGCTTCTAAGCCTACTCAATCTCTGTCTAGGAAGAAATATCAAATGTTGTTCTACAGAACCTTGGAGGAGCTCCATCCACACACATGCACACATCAGAGTGACAGCCTTGAAGAGTTTCCTTCCAGTATTGCATTGAGCTGAAGGCATTTCTGGGAAAGTGTCAGTAGAAAAAAATGGTGCTGAATTACCAAAAATGATGAACATAAATGTGAATGGCACAAGAGCACACTGCAGTGAGCAGCACTTTTGCTCTATGGGTGGATTTACCCAGGGTCCACCTCAAACATGTGTGTCTGAGAAACAAAGTGTTTCTTGTGAGTGAAACACGGCAGACAGATTTCAACCTGTCACTGGATAATAATGAGGTCCTAGGCAAGTTTACATGGAAAACTCTATTACTACATCACACTTCTGTTTAAAAAGAATAGATGTCCCAATTTCAGGGCTGGCCCTGATGTCTCTCCAGCCAGAAATTGTGGCTGACCCACAAACCAGTAATTGGTCATTCTCTGTATTTTATAGGAATATCAGTAGAGGGACAGTTGATGTTTTCTGGTTTGAATTGAGAAATAACTCAAAAAGTAGTAGATCTAGATCAAGGGCTAGAATGGCTCTGTAGGAAAGGGCAGTGCTTTCTTCATGTGTTTGCATGTTAAGACAATGCCGCGTGATTGGCAACTACAAGTCCCAGTGCAATTTCCAGCATTGTGCGTATGAACCGCTCTACATGTGGAAACAACAGGGCACAAGGCAGAGAAACCAAAAGAGTTAATATGTCATAAGCACAGACAGCATGCATCAGCCAGAGTAACGTGTCACTCACTCAAGGTGACAAAATCTTAGTTGCCTACTGAGTTGTTGACCAGTATTTAATTCTACGGCTAAGCATGAATACATGATTCAAAGTTAACAAGATTGGTTTTGCCTAAAAAAAATTGTATACGTTCTGTGGAAGTCCGTAAGACCTAACCATTGGGACAACACCAGTTTGCATCAATTGAAATTCAGCTCCTGACCACTCGAAGCTCCAACATGCCATAGCTTTCCTACAGCCAAGCTGTGACACATGCTAAGATGGGGAGAAACGAAGATAAAACCAGGTAAAAATTGAACCAAAACTAAGAATATATAGGGCTGGGAGACCTGTTAATTTTAGAAGCACAAAATCTGACCATGTTTTTGGGTTACAAAATACAACTTTATGTAGGAAAGCATCTCCATGTATTAAACTACTTTGTGATGGGATTCTTTTTAGATGGGGAGAATTTGGAAGGGGTGGAGGGAGTGTGCTGAGCACCTTGACAATTGCCTAATCAAAGTAACAGAACTTGCTCGTGTATCTGATGTTTCTCAGGTTCTTAGTGCAGACACCCTTCACTACTCAATGGCTCTTAAAGGCTGACTGTCCTCAGAAAACTAATCATTTAGACACAGAAGAGCTACAGAGGAGAAATTTATGAAAGATACCCTACTAAAACAAGAGCAATCTCTCTGCGCTACTCTTAGGGCAGAGGGAAATCACAGCAGGAGCTTAATTTAGCTTCCTTAAATGTCCTTCCAGAGGAAACTAGTGCTTTCCGCTGCCTGCAGGGGGGCCTAAGGAGATTTGCCTTCGTTAGATAAAATTAAACACTGTGAACGCCCCCTTAGCGTTGCATGGCATGGGCTAATCATATGTTATGCACTGTGTTTTGTAAACACCATCCCCGGTTTTTTCCCAGCGCAGGCTTTCACAAGTAGGATGGATGTGTGCAATGTCCTATATGAGTTGATGTGATGTTACAGGAGGAGGCTGGACCCTGGTGGCACTGTTTCTGCTCACTTGTTCTCCTAACAGAAGAGGAGATGTCTTGGAATAAGCAAACCTCCTATTTAATTTTTTTTTTTTTTTTTGGTAGCAACTTGTAATCCTGAGACACAGAGGAAAAGCAAAAACAAACAAATCCCCACCAAAAGAGCTCTAAACCTCTGTAAAAATAAGACACAAATATGTAACGCAATTTAACTCGATATTTTTGCTGATTAACACAGGAAAGCAAGGGAAGGAAAGAGACTTTGGGTCAAATCACAAGTAAGTAAGTAATAATTCAATGATGTTAATAAGTCAGTGATGAAATGTGTCACTCTCAGCTATTTCAGTGCATCTTTACTGAATGCCAGTGATGGTTCACAGCTTTACCTTGCTCACTGTCAGGCTGCTTGCCAAGGTACCTCGCTTGGAGATGGAGAGGGAACTATTTCCAGAGGGGTGGTAGGATTCCAGGTAGACTGAAAAAACCTGCTGGAGGGGTCTGACTTTTCCTTGCTCATTTGGCTTAGCAGTGGGAAGCGTGACTCTGTTCCCAAATAAGTGAGATAATCCAGCCCTGGGTCAGGGATTTTCCAAAGGGCCTGAATCCCAGAACAATTTCTGTCCTCAGCCTGTGATGACAAATTTATGGTGCAGTTTGAAAACAAAAAAATAAACAAACCCTTAAGGTGATGTTATCACCATTGTTATTAAACTGAGGGACAGGGCTGCACCAAAGCAGATGGTGGTTGCAAGCAAATGCACCAAGGAATTAGGAAAAAAAAAAATAATTTTCTGGCTAAATCACATCCTTTCAATAGGAGATGTGAAGGTGGCAGAGCCAACCCGCTTTTAGCTGTAATTTGATATGATTTTATGACACACTTGTCATACAGACAGAAATCATGTTGACCCTAAGAATCATCTTTCAACTCTGTTTACCTGTCTTCTGAGATCAAGCCCTGCTAATGACCAACAGGAGTCTTATATGTGAAATTACTGGAGTGTCAGTGGCTGGGTGTAGTTTTTGTCCTAACGTACCAAGGAATCACCTGTATGACCTGAGTCTTTATAGCAGCATAATGGACTGGTTTCACAAGGCCACATTTTCCATAAAACCATTGAAAGACAGGAAAGTGAGCTTGTGAATGAGAATTTTAAAATGCTCCCACTTGGCAGTAATCAAAATGGGCCCCTTTAGGTTTCACAGGATGCTTTTATTTTTAGTGCTTTAATAAGCTTAACCCTTTTTTATCACTATAACTTCTGACTAAAAATAATCAATACAACATATTGAGAAGCACCAAAAAAAAAAAAAAAAAAAAAAGGAGTATTTTGGTAATGTACAAATGTTTATTTCCTAATTAAAAACCAAATTTGGGGTGATATTGCTTTCAGCATAAAAAAAGAATTGCCATGTACTTGGAGAGTTTTAAGTGAGCCTCATTCCATGAACAAAAGATCCTCTATAGGCACAATCGTGGATGCTAAGGGGAAGAAAAACTATGGCAGTTTTTCTGGAGTGAAGTTTAAAATTGCTCAGGGTTGGTCAGTTGCAATGTAAACGTCAAGTTATAAATTCTGCACATGACAGGATTTGTAAAATAATCTTGCCCATATGCTAAACTAAGGCTAAATGGGTCACATCGGCTTAGATTGCTGCAATGAAATACAATTTGCAGCTCCATGAGTTACCAGGAGCCACAGTTATTGCTTCCAACAAAAGGCACGGAGCACCTTTCTTTCTATTTGATTTTAGCAGAGGTCTAATTTTTTTACACGGTAACACACCATGACCCTCAGAGGTAAGGACTGAGGCACTGAACAACCACTCACCCTAATTTTCCAGGCGTGCCTAGGAAGACTATTTAAACTACCCTAAAATGTCATAACCAGCTCTTTCTGCTGGTTTTCTTCGGCCAACAGCCCAGAGCCCTAGTCTGTATGAATAAAAGAGACTACAAGGCAATGGCCGAACACCAGCATAAATTTACAACACTTCAGTTCCTGAGTGATTTATACTGTCCTTGAAATGCATCTTGGAAATGTCAAGTATCTGCTACATATGTATGTGCTGAAAAATGGTATCACCCTGCCAGAGGTTTACCATGTCTGCCAGGATACATCTTCCAGGGATTTAAAATTCAAACGTTGTTCTACGTATATCTATTGGAAAATGACACATCCTACCAGAGGATAAGGTACCTCATATCCCCTGCTCTGTGTTAAATAGCAGGGTGCGGAAATGTTACCACTTGAGCAGATGCAAAGCAATTTACCATTCTTTCTTACAGAGGCAAGCGGTCCCAAATTACTGATATTTACCACAGGAGAAGAGTCAGTCTATGAAGAGTTGCCTAAGGGTGCATGGTATGGCCTCTGCCCTCATTGCCTGGTGTACATTTTCAGCTATCTATCTGAGGTATCCACAGTTCCCATATGATGCTCTCATATGGCTCTGGGTAATCCAAGGCTCTAGTTTTAATCCCACAAAATTTGGACATGGGAGGACATTATATCATGGCAATAGGTCTGACTCACTTTTCTTTTCCTCCATTTCCTTCTTTTTCTGATGAAAAAAGGTATTTCAACAAGACATTTTTTGTGTAGAAATCTACGGGCATGTCAGATTTTCTTACCCCCCCCGCCCCCGCCAAATAATCTCTGAAAGCAATTTAAAGAGCAAAGCAGCACTCAATATAGCTTTGTTTGGGAAATCCCAGCTACTCATCTGTAGTGCACTCTTTCCTTGTGATGTAAACTCAACACTTTTTAATTCTACAAGACATCCAAGTGAAAGAAAATACTATTTCAAAATAATGAAAAAGAAAGAAAATATCTAATTAATTATTTATATATATTTTTTTTTTCCAAATCCAACTAATGAATTTATACAGTTTGGATAAATACCTTAATTTCACTTGCATGCAGCATTTTTCAGAAGTCCACTTTTGTCTACAATTAACACAACACACACCTGCCATCACCCATCTAAGCGCAGAAGCTACCAAATCCTGTAACTCAGTCAACTGATGAAAGAAGTGTCAATCTGAGTTTGTCACAGGAATAAATGAGGATGACGGGGGTGTTGATTCATAGAAATAAATATACTATATTTCTGCTTGCGGACTTGAAAAAATCATGTATTTTACCTACAAAGTAAAGTCACTGATATTTACAACTTACTTGACCCCTTTTGCTTTACATGGCTCGTTTGATTTATTTAATCTACTCAAGCCATGACCTCCCAAACACAGTCGGTCTGTGGCAGAGTATAACACCTCCCAGCAGAAATAAACCAACCACCTGGGCAGCTTCTGCCTCTATGGGATTTACTGCTCAATTGCAGCATTACTAGAAATTGAGAGCACGGCAGTTCCAACTTCCCAAAAATGACTTTGGATAAATCGGTGTGAGAAGAATCCTACTGGTGGCAATAAACTTCATAAAAGAAAGAGCTTTGTATCTTGTACAAAATTAGCTGGCTCATTAACTGCAAGTATACCAGCCCAATCACATTACAAGGGTCAAACACAGAACAGCAGACATATCTTTAGGCATTACTAAATTCGCAAGTGTAGTTATTCTTTTCCTTATAAACCAGCATGTGCCGTCTTACCAGCACTGTCAGCACTAGAGCTAGAGGTAAAAGTCCACATACAACAATGGAAGACACAAAAACACACTCATAGAGAGCAGAAAGAGGAAAGAAACACAAAAGCTCATTCATTTTTTTTTGTGCTGCTTATTGTCTCAAGTAAAATGAGTTGGTCAGAGTTCATAGAATCATAGAATCATTAAGGTTGGAAAAGACTCGTAAGATCATCAAGTCCAACTGCGAACCCAACACCACCATGCCTACTAAACCATGTCCTGAAGTGCCACAACTACATGTTTTTTGAACACCTCCAGGGATGGTGACTCAACCACCTCCCTGGGCATCCTGTTCCAATGCCTGACCACTCTTTTGGTGAAGAAATCTTTCTTAATATCCAATCTAAACCTCCCCTGACGCAACTTGAGGCCATTTCCTCTCATCCTATCACTTGTTACTTGGGAGAAGAGACCAACACCCACCCAGCTACAACCTCCTTTCAGGTAGTTGTAGAGAGCGACCAGGTCTCCCCTCAGCCTCCTTTTCTCCAGACTAAACTACCCCAGTTCCCTTAGTTGCTCCTCATAAGACTTGTGCTCTAGACCCTTGACCAGCTTCATTGCCCTTTATGATAGCCCACATCTGACTCCAACAATTCAGTTGTAGCAGCAGCCATCAGCCTGTGCCTAACATGAAATTGAGCACCTTACAGACTTTGGTGCTGTCCAAAGCCAAGGATGTGTGAAAAGGGATAGTGGAGGCCACCACTGCTGCAGTCCAGATAAATAGGGAGAGCAAGGCCAGTGGTGTACAAAACACCATGACCTTAAAATTGTTGCCTACAAGGCAATTAATAGTAGTAATGCTATGCAATTTCAGCAGCTGGGGTGCTTTACAATAAAGCTTCATTAGACTTAGATAACAAAACAACAAACTGATGACAGGGTATATACCTAAGATGACTAAAGAAATTGGAGGTTTCTTGGGAAGTGAGTGGGAAGTGGAATAGTTTATCACTTATTCAGAAATACCTCAGTGCACCCTTCCTGCATGGGCGGTGCTCTGTACTGACATGTAACTCCACGTCTCAACAAGTGGCTGAAAGCAAGAGCCAAGAGATTTCCCAATTCATCAGGAACCATTAAGAACATAAATGTACTCATTCACATAATAGCCTCCTCTGAGATCACTTAGGAAACTTAACCAAACGAGAGACTTTGCAGACCACATTCGACTGAACGTAGATATTAAAGCTGTTACATTCAGGTATTCAGGGACTATTTGCAAGATGTGTTCATTTTCTGCAGATGTCCCAACCGAGACACATAACTCAGGAGAGTTTAGTTAAGGATCCAGTTGAATGATTTCCCAGCTCGGTTTGCATTAGCGCATCTGACAACAGACTCTTGGCTGTGCCGTTCAGGCAGTCAGACTGGAGGAGGACATGTGTGGAAGGGTGCCGATGTGCCCTCTTGACAGTGTCTACATGTTAAATCAACCTTCGGGTCAGAAAGGCAATAACGATAAAACAGGCAATAAAGCTGAGCTGATTTCACAGGAAAGAAAAAAAAAATAAAAACAAACCCAAACCAAAAAAACAGAACTAAAAAAAACCCCTCCCCACATTCAAAAGCTTCCAAAATAAGCAACCCATTTGCATTCATGAAAATATACTTTACTTTGAAGGAAGTTTATTATTATTATCATCAGGCAATAAATGACAATGTGGTATGTCAGTTAACATCAGCATTGCTCAAGGACTGAATATATTGACCCCATCAAGAAGTTCCTCCGAGACTGAAGGAAAGCACCAGCTGCCATGTTTATACTTGTCTTGTCAGGTCTGTAGGTTCTAGCCTGAAAGATACCATGTAGTTATGTTTGTAAAGTCAGGGAGCACCCGCTTTAGATCACGTTATGAAGTTTCTTCACCTTATTATTTTCAAATATAAAAAGCCCAGACTTCAAGAGTGAAGTGAAGGGTTAGTATCATCACGATCTAAGCCTGGAAAAGTAATGAAAGAAAAAGAAAGTCTAAGAAAGTATTTGGCTTGACACAGTAATGTCTTTTTTCAGCCAGTGGGATTTGCTGTATAAAGATAGATTTGTATACATTTGATCTCGACAAGAGGTAGACGACTGGTAAATCAGTTCCTGTGTCTCTGCTGCTGTAATCTCAAAATAGATGGGTGGTATGTGATCTTGGGATCTCTTCCCATTTTAGGGAGTTGGGCATTTTACAAATAGACTGGCAGAAGGTTGGTTCTAAAACTGTCCAACAGAGGAAGAAACATGACTTTTTTAAAAGTGCAAATTTTTTCAGAAAGTGGGTCTTTCCTTGTGGCTTTGAGAAATGTGATGGAGCTGCAAACAGTGATACAAGTGGCGAAAGTGGAATTAGAACCATTTAGATAAGGGATGTAGATCTGGCATGTTATTCTGGCATAACTAGTTAGGTTATATACACAGGTGGGATGGAAAAAACAGCTCTCCTAAAATAAAAAAAGAAAAAAAAAAAAAAGAGCAGCATTTTCTTTTGCCATAGGCAAAAAGAATGCAATAACTGTGTTATTCAGGTCACCTTTATTCTCTGTTACAACACAAACAGGAGCCTACAGAGGTGGACAAATATACACTGCCTTTATCAGGTACTAATACAAATACTGGCAGCTGTGTTGTTGACACTTTCTTCAAAGGAACTGGGGATTTAAGGATTCTCTTCTCCAGATATAAAATTGGTTTCATGGAACTATGTCTATTTATCCCAGCACAGCCAATGGAAGAACAAGCTTGCACATGTAAAATAGCAATGGTCTGTATGAAACACTGTGAATGTTTCAATCTGTTAAGGTACTTGTAGTTCAGTGGAGTGACCATCTATGAGCATGGAAAGGAGTGACTGTTGCTCTAGCAATCACCCCCAATGTAATTTACTTCTCACAGCACCAAGTCCTTAATCCTTGCCTTGGATGCTTTGGCTAAAGAACCCTTCTACTACAGTAAGAGGAAAGTTTAGAAGTAGAGATGGCCTCTTCTAGCCATCTGGAGATCATGGAATCATAGAATCTTAGAACGTTTTGGGTTGGAAGGGACCTTAAAGTTCATCTAGTTCCAACCCCCCTGCAGGGACTTGCTCCCCTAGACCAGGTTGTCCGAAGCCCCATCCAACCTGGTCTTGAACACTTCCAGGGAGGGGACATCCACAACTACCTCAATATGAGGAAAAGCTTCTTCACTTTGAGGCTGACAGAACACTGGAACAGGCTGCACAGAGAGGTTGTGGCATTTCCTTCTCTGGAGATATTAAAAACCTGCCTGGATGCAATCCTGTGCAACCTGTTCTAGGCAGGGAGTTGGACTAGATGATCTGCAGAGGTCCCGTCCAAGCCCTACCATTCTGTGATTCTGTGATTATTCCTAGTTTAAAGCTATCCTTATGAGGTCAGCCATCCTATCACAAAAACAGTTTTGCCCTGCCTAGTGAGGTGGATCCCATCTCTCCCAAGTAGACGCTGACCTGCAAACAGGGTCCCATGGTTATAGAACCCAAAACCATGTTGCCAACACCAATTCCGCAGCCAGTTATTAATTTCTCCTATTAGTGTCTTCCTCCTCACACTCTTTCTCCTCACCAGCACCCTAAGTGATGAAGCTGCATAGGGATGCTTTTGCCAAGAGCTCCAGTAAGACTGTGTTGAAAAGACTTTTTGTTGATTCAAAGTTAATCTAGTCCACGGGCTTGTTTTGGCCTCGAGGGCTTGGACTCACTGATATAGTAATGCTTAGTTAAATATTCTTATCAAAGAGATGCCATGACTAGGAACGCAGGCATGGGGCTTATTTGCAGAAGACAAAAAATTACAGAGATATGCTGCCCCAAGTCTACATTTCCCCTCATCTATTTCCTCCTTGCACGACAGAAATTGCTCTCTACCCTAGGGAACGTTATGGATGTGTTCATTAAGGAACTGGCCCACACGCTAGCAAAACTACTTTTAGTTTTTTCTAAGAAGTATGGGTTACTCTGCCTGTGCCATGCATAGACCAGACAAGCTCTTCCCATTAATTCTCTCAAGCTCAGGTGAGCTGGAGAATAGTTTGCTCTACAACCCCGGGAGCATTTTGCTGAGTGGTGCACCTCACATTCCCTGGATATATATTTTCCCCTTGTTTTCTAAATAAGTACACACAGAGTTTTCATTTCATGCATGTAAGCGTAATGCATTAAAAAAATAAAACAAGTGTCAAGACAACTGTCTCATATCATCATTGCTTTTGAATTTTCACTGTGGGGGTTTCAACTCCTTTGCCTCCTGATTCTTAGTCTCACTTACTTCTGTCTAATGTGAACCTCAAAAGATAAAGAGTGGGACCTTTCAGCAACTGGTTGGGAAGATACCTTGACTGGCTGCCAGGCTGAAAATATGCTCCTACAAGAAACTATTAAAAATCTGCTGCAGTGAAACAGGAAGAAGAAAGAACTTGTCAGATACAAAAGCAACAAAAACCTTACGCTGGCTCAAAGACAAAATGTCCTCCTTAGTCTAACTGTTTCTCACAAGCAAGTTAACTCTGGGGTCGCTTCTATGCATGGGCAGCATCTTAAAATAATAAATATTGCGTTATTGTAAAGGAGTTACAATGATCTTGAAGCTAACTGATGTATGTTGTCATGTCCCTCAAGGCATTAACATCTGATGTGCTTTTACACGACGAATCAGGCTGCAAAATTAGCCATGCACAAAAATAAGCTTCCAAACAAGCATAAATTAAAAAAATAAAAAATAATAATAATAAAAAAGTTGAGTTTAGATATCATCTTGATTTTTTCCTACACCTGTGAACCTCAGTGGTGTTTCTCAGTGGGATGCAGCTAGCTCATTCCAGTGTGAAAGGAGATATCTTATGCTAATGGCAACTTGCAAAGGTATGAGCTTGGCAAAGAAATCCAGAGTGATTAATAAACAACAGAGAAGAGTTTCTTCTTTTATGATCTACATATGGCTGTCTTAGGACTTGATCCAACTCCCAGGAGCTCCAGAGAGAAATCCATCTGAGCACTGCAGGTTAGAAATATCTCCACAAATCTTGCTTCTGTGGAGTTTAGGTCCCTCAACACGGCTTTAGGATGGTTAGCTCTCAAATTTGGAAGTAGGCAGCTGCTTCTGAAACACTGTACATTATTATCATACATACATAAAATGTGAGATACAGAAAAAAATATTGATTGTTCTTAGCTTCATCAGAAGACAGCAGTGACAAAGACAAGGACCAAACGAAATTTAAAAGGAGAGGAACTAATGTGCCTCATCCCTCTATTTACAAAAAGTGGTGGCTGTCAGTGATGGGCTGCTCTTACAGATAATACTAGAGTTTACTCTCATCTCTTTTCCCAAGTTTTCTCCATCACACTCCTAGCCAATGACAGCTGTAGAGCAAGAGGAGGTCAACTAATTGGCGGAAGCTTCAGACCATCCATGTGAGCACATCATGATGTTAGGCTACTGTAAACTTAATCAGATACACCCTGCAATGTGGAAAGAAAATTCCATTTAGGAGAAGCAAGCTGCTTAATTTTCTCCACCATCATCAATAGCCATAGCGATAATTGCTACTACTATTGCTTTTTAATTACAGTTCCAGGTAGAAAGGAAGAATTGGATTCCTTTCCAGTTAATATTATATATTCTCCATGCTCCTTTTTACAATCAAAAGGGAATGGATTAATCTCACTGTGAATTCTATTTTATGCCAAATATACCATCTAACTATCCTTAATATAAGAACCCTGTTGGTCAAGGAAGCTTGTCAGATCAAAACTTCATTGGATGTAGAAAATGTCCAAAACACAGGAAAAATAATCACAACATCAAAAAACAGCTGCTCATGAGGAAACACACAACATCGTATTGGAATTGTGCAGGAGAGTAATTAAGCCCTTACTTTAAGAGTGATACCTACCTATTGTGTCTCCTTGCTCATGCACCATGGTGGCCAGGTCTTTAATGATCTCGTTCACATCCAACATGTCGCTCTGAAAAGACAGCGAGTCTACCATTAATGGTGCTAGCAAGTGTAAAGGGCATGTTTCACAGTCAAGCTTTGCAAAGAAAAAACAAAACCAGAAAACCTCGTCTGTGTAGAATTAAAAGTTATAATGCTCCCATGGTAAATAAAAAGTCCCCGTAAAAAAAGACATGGTTTGCTGGATTTAAGTCATTCAGTTGACTCAAGCTTTCTATGAGAAACAAGTAGAATGAACAGATTACATAGCTGCTTTTCAGAATTGTGGAGAACTGAGAGAGAAAGAACAATAAAAACAACAGCACCAAACCCTTCTCTTTCTAAAAAAGAGAATTATTTTGGATGCAGGCCATTCAATCCAGAGTGTAGATTCTTACATAGAAAAAGGTCATCTTTCAGCACAGCATCCATCTGATAAAATGCTATTCGTAAACTGATGGAGATATGATCAAAAACTCACTGAATTTGAAATCTCATGGGTAAGGCAATAAGAAAAGATCTGTTTGATGGATGGATTCATTTATGCATTTTCAAGTGTTAAAAAAAAAAAAAGTAACTGGATTTAGCACTGAAATTTTCTTAGTTAAAACACAGCAAATTGTTAGCGAGTTTGTTTCCCTCATTTCTGAACACTTACCGTATACAAGAGCAAATGTGAGCATATGTTGACTCCATATGACACTGGCTCATATAAAAAGAATTAATCTAGCAATAATAGGCATAATAATATAGATACTGCTAAATACACTGCCACTGAGGCCACATTAGCAGAAAAGAAAAAAAGACACTCAAACAGGATGCATTTTGTTAAGCTGTAGAAATCACAGAATCACAGAAATACTGAGGTTGGCAGGAACCTCTGGAAATCATTTAGTCCAACACCCCTGCTCAGAGCAGTCAATTAAAGCAGGTTGCTCAGGGCCACGTCCACTTGGTTTTCTGTATCTCCACAGACAGAGACTGTCTGGCCCGCAGTGTGTCCAGGGGTCCTTTGTACTGGGGAACTCAGCACTGGATGCTTTCTGAAGTGTTGAAAGCATTTCTTAAGAATCTGCTTCTTCCGAGGCTAATTGATTCATTTATCCGTTCAGGTCCTGTTGCAACTCTAGTCCATCATGTCCAAAGATCAGATTACTTCCATTCCACTTTTAAAGACCTTCCCCACTGGCAAATTTAGAAAATGGTGCTAAATGAATCCACGCCCTTCTGATGAAGTTTGTTACGAGAATATAATTGGCATAACATTTAACCTTATAATGCAATAGAAATGCATTAATTTGCAATGAAGCCTGGGAGTCTGACTGTGAATTCTAGAATATACCAAACTATTGACTAACTGAAGAAGTAGGAGGAACAAAAGTTTTAAAAAGCTGTTAGAATTCATAATAAAACAAAAACCAAAACCCTCACCCAAAGACTGGGTAATGCATCACAAAATGCAATTCATTCATTCACTTGTCAAGCATAATGAAGCTTTAATTATGTATGGTATTATTCATAACTTGTAAATACTGGAGAATATTTTGTAAAAGCAACAAAGTTTAAGTAACTTGAGATTGCACTTGAGCACTGCGGTAGTAAATCATTGCCAGGAAATGAGGAGAAATTAGTTGTGATTCTTTGGGGTGGGGGATTTGTTTGGGTTTTTTTGGTAAAAATCTTTGAAAAGAGAAAGCTAAAGTTTAGCAAAATGTGAAGAATTGAGAATTAACTTTAATGCGTTGTTCTGCTCTCATTTAGCTGCTTAGTAAAAGATGATTAAGGAAAAATTAAACAAACAAATGATAATACTAAAAAAGCCCAGAATGCTCATTCGTCTCTCTCGCCTAAATTGCCACTGACATCAGTCTTTGGTTTCTGTTTACTTGCAACACAAACAAAATTCTTTCTACCCTTCATTCTGTTTGTTTTGTTTTGTTCTGCCTCTTTTACAGTGCTTGAAGTGAACAAGGCTTAAAACTCATGAACGTGTTGTTGCACGTACATTTGGTTGGATAGAGGTTATTGCAATATATTGAATTATACATGACACCTTCCCGCCCCCAAGTATTTCCCTTGGAATAAAAGAAGTGGGTGAGTCGGTCTAAGAAAGATCAGATGATATATTGACTCCTCAGAGGGTCCTCCTCAGCTAATTTAACCGCAAGGAGTTGGGCTGTCTGCCTTCTGATATTATGATGAGAAGGGAAGAATGAGAAAGGAAATTCAATGCTGTATATGAAGAGCGTTGTTTCAGATTTGCCATTTATATCCAGGTACTTGGGATGAAACAACCATCTGCTGCTGCAGAGGATAGACCCTTTTCATAACATTGTAACGACACTTAAAATTATTGTTTAGCAAATACACATTTGTTAAAGCCAGCCGCTGAGTTGTTAGGAAGGAAAAAATGTGACTACTGTATTTAAGGAAAAACAAACAGGGGTGAGTTGTAAAGCGCAGAACACAAAGCAATCTGACCCGAAGCAAGAAATCTCTTGAATAATTTAACTTGGCAATGTGAAGTTTCAAAGTCCCTGATATATGTAAGCAAAACAAAAGAAAAAAAACAGAAGAAAGAAAAATAGCCAGAAATAAAGAACTCCCATAATGGAATCTACCTAGGAGCTGTGTTCCTGTTCCTTCTTGCCAGGTTAGCTCTATCATGAAGTGCCTCTTGCCGGGCATCAGAGTTTGTTAGCAAAATCAGATTGCCTTTGGTTTCCTACGTTTGGACATACTGTGCGGAATTCACAGAGAAATACAGCTCCTCATAAAGCCCTTTGACTCCACAGAAACCACGAACACAACGGCTAGCTACCGTTCCAAAAATGCTGTCTGCCTGCCAGCTAACTAGGCTGGAGTATCTTGGGGTTTAATCAACACCAGCCTTTCTTGTCTGGCAACAATTCACTCTCGACATTCGGCAGCAAGAGGGAGACATTTAAATTGTTTCATCTAAATATTTTTTTTATTTTTTTATTATTTTTTTTTTTTTAACCCCAAAGGGGAAATCTATCATACAGATTAGCAGACAGGATTTAATGTCATCCATGCTGAAACAAAAAGGATTAAGACCAGTCAACAGAAAAATCAGAGATGGCAAAAAGAAATGGCAGTAATTACAGATGACCAAAAAAGCAGAGAAGTGCCAATAAACAAGTCATGCAGATGAGAAAACCAGATAAATAAAAGATTTTGAGACCCTAAAGATCTGGAGGATTAAGTCTCACTAGGGAAAGTTAGTTTCGAAACTTCTTCGCAAAAGTACTGGGTTAAAACGGCCGGACTATTTCAGTCATTTAACCTGACTCGGTAAGTGAATAATGTCACTGCAAAGCACTGAGAATTTGGAAAAAAATCTGAAAATCCAACTCTGGCACAGAAACAGTTGGAAATACGATTTTGCAGATTAACTAGAAAATTCCGTTTCTCATTTTTGACTTTAACAAGACCACAATTTCAACCTTTTTAAAATTAATCTGGGAGCAATCCGGGTTGTAAAACCCAGACATTGTTACTAAGGTGGGAACAACCTAATCATGAATCCCAGCAGCCCATTTCCCCGTGGAATGAACATTACTGAGGTGTTTGCTAAGACAGCAAACAAGTAAACCTCCTCTCGTTTCCATGCTTAGTGGGGTGAAGATTTGTCCACACAGAAAACTTCTAACATAGCCCTGACCTTAATGATATCCTAAGGACACTTTTGTATTCCAGCCACGAGAACGGCATTAAATAAACCAGAGAGGGGAAACATGCTCTCCTCAAAAGGACACGGAACAAGCATGTGCTGTCAATAATTTCTCGCTCACATTTAGCCAGATCTCAGCATCCTTTATCAATGTCAGCTCAGGTCCTCAAGGGAAGAGTCACACTTATTTCTAAGAATGTTTGCCTTAGGTTTGTGTAAAAAAATGGGATCAGAAGTATCAGTGGTCTGTCCTACTTAGCACACGTGCTTTTTGTGTACTCACAAACAAACCATCCATTTTTTTGAAGGACAAGAAATTAACTTCTAAATTAATTGCTGACTCACTGCTCAGCAGATGCTGAATTCTACAAGTGAGGTCTCATTCTGCCCCACCATCCACTCTGCAATAAGCATCCAGGAGAGCTATAAAACAAACCTGAAGGAAGTTATGAAAGATGCAATATCACAGAATCACAGAACGGTTTTTGTTGGAAGGAACCTTAAAGATCATTTAGTTCCACCCACCCTGCCATGGGCAGGGACACTCTCTACTAGACCAGGTTGCCCAAAGCCCCATCCAACCTGGCCTTGAACACTGCTGGGATCCAGGGGCATCCACAGCTTCTCTGGGCGACTTGTTCCAGTGTCGCACCACCATCACAGGGAAGAATTTCTTCCTAATATGGAATCTAAATCAACCCTCCTTCAGCTTAAGGCCATTGCCCCTCGTCCTGTCACTCCATGCCCTCATAAACAGTCCCTCTCCAGATTTTCTGTAGGCCCCTTCAGGTACTGGAAGGTGCTATAAGGTGTCCCTGGAGCCTTCTCTTCTCCACGCTGAACAACCCCAACTCTTTCAGTCTGTCTTCACAGGAGAGGTGCTCCAGCCCTCTGATAATCTTTGTAGTCCTCCTCTGGATTCCCTCCAACAGGTCCATGTCCTTCTTAAGTTGGTGGCCCCATATATATGTGTGTGTATATATATATATATATAAAATATAATCGCCATGTGTGTATTTCTGTATATGGAAGCACTCCAAAACAAAATAAAGCAAAACACAACCCTAGTGCTTGTTATCTTTGGAGAAAAACAAAACCGAACCCCAAAGAAACCTTTTGTAGTATCTAGCATATTTTACCAAAGAGATGCTGAGATGCTCCTCATGTATTGTCCCATCCACAACACCCTTGGGATATGTCCAACCCTATGGTCCAGCATGTATGAACCACAGCTCCAGAGCACACAGAAAGATAATCAAAGCATGGTGTTTGTCTATCCCCATTCTCTTCTGCAAGATAGGGGAAGAAGGGAAAGGGAAAAAATCATATAAAAAGTGAGCAAGCTTCTCTGATGCTAGATGGGCAAAAACTAAATCTTGCTGCAACAGCCTTTCAACAAATATTTTTCTCTTGTCTACGGCTGGGGAGAAAAAACGACATTCTATAAATCAAACTGATTCAGCCTAAGCAACAACAGACCAGCAGAAAATTGTTTTGAGGGCAGAAGCTATCCAGAACAGCAATTACAGACTGAGTTAGATCTCCTCTGGGACTGAACAACAGTCAGTGTGGGGAGTTTCTCTCTCCCTCTTGCTCACTTGTGCATACTTCCTCTCTATTTTGCTGTCTTAGCGGTCGGTGTCATCTCAGAAAGTGTAGCACTTCACCGCATAATTAAAATAGTTGTGCCGAGCTTCAGGATGCTAATCCAGCATCTACCTGGGGACAGAAGGCACAAGAAACACAACATAAACAGTGTTCCTGTCCACCAAAAGCTAAATGGAGAATCTGTGGAAAGTGAGATGCCTTGAGCTCATCAGGCAGAGGCAAGGCCATTGTAGAGGGCAGGTCAACAGGGATGGATAAAGACAGATCACGGAACAAGGCAGCTGCTTATATTATTGTTGTGCCCTAAGTGAAAAAAAAACCAACAAACTAATGACATATTCAACCTACCATGCCATCTCAGGTGCAAATATTTGAGCAAATATCTGTGTAGCGAAGGGGGCAAGGCTGGTGGGTGAGAAGACCAAATTGCTCTGCATATTTGAAGAAGAGGCAGAAACAACTTCTACTGTAGGACAGGCAAGAGTGGAAGAGGTGGCAGTGTATTTACTGAAGTTCACTTGTTGTCCACTCTAATGGACATCTCACAGATCAGATACAGATGTGGTTACTATTTATTTTAATTATCTACTTGAATGCATTGGACATAAGACCTCAACTCACCTTCCCTACCACCCCCCGTGTGTGTCTTCACACCAGCAGCAATCTGAGCATGAGTGGGTACAACGGGTCGTTCCCTTGAAAAACTACTCTCCTCTTAGCCATCAAACCACATTTGAAGACATGTCTTGACAGCTTCTGTTAATGATAGGTGTCTTTATCTCTGATACTATCTAAAATGTGTGAGAGGCACGTGGGGGGGCAACAGCACATTACTGTGAGATGTGTTAATATCTTTTAGCCACCTTTTGCACTACGTCCTTTCTCTGAAGCATCACAACTCTACATCTGGATCGGATTGCCTGCAAGCATGCATTGCTATCACTATCTCCCATGTAATCTATATCCCTCAGTGTTCGTCTTTATAGAGATTGAAAACTGTTTAAGGCAGATATTTTCCTTCATGGGAACTTTATCAGTTCCAATTCTGTGCTGAAGGTCAGAACTAGACTATAGTCTAAGAAAATATAATAATACAAATGATAGGAAGAGATATTTTCCCCTTTTAAAATTGTTTAGATCTGGAAATAGAATCATAGAATCACAGAATGGTTTGGATTGGAAGGGACCTCAAAGCCCATCTAGTTCCAACCCCCCTGCCATGGGTAGGAACACCCTCCACTAGACCAGGTTGCCCAAAGCCCCATCCAACCTGGCCTTGGACACTGCCAGGGATCCAGGGGCACCCACAGCTTCTCTGGGCAACCCGTTTCAGTGCCTCATCACCTTCACAGGGAAGAATTTCTTTCTAGTATCTGAGCTAAATCTCCCCTCACTCAGCTTAAGGCCATTACCCCTCATCCTATCACTCCATGCCCTCATAAACAGTCCCTCTCCAGATTTCCTGTAGGCCCCTTCAGGTACTGGAAGGCTGCTACAAGGTCTCCCCAGAGCCTTCTCTTCTCCAGGCTGAACAAGCCCAACTGTCTCAGCCTGTCCTCATAGGAGAGGTGCTCCAGCCCTCTCATCATTTTTGTGGCCCTCCTCTGGATTCATTCCAACAGCTCCATGTCCTTTTTATGTTGGGGATCCCAACATAAGTGGACGCGGCACTGCAGGTTGGGTCTCACAAGAGCGGAGTAGAGGGGCAGAATCCCCTCCCTCGACCTGCTGGTCACACTTGATGCAGCCAAGGACATGGTTAGTTTCCTAGGCTGCAAACACACGTTGCTGGCTCATGTTGAGCTTTTCATCAACCAACACCCCAAGTCCTTCTCTTCAGGGCTGCTCTCAACCCAAATAGGAGACATTTTAATGGAGGAGGTCATCAATAGTTCTGTTTTTAAGTATTTATCCTCAATTTATATATGGGAAAACGTGGCATAGACTAAAGTATTAAAGATCATGTAAAAAGTTCTTGTTACTAACTACGATTTTGAACTTCAAATTAATTTACAATCAAAATTTCATTAAAATTGAGTAGCTTGTAAATTATTGGACTTCAGATATGCATGTTCATGAGAGTATTAATACAGGCACATATAAACATTTATTCTTCTGTATCTCCAATACACCTACCTGTATAAAAAGTAACTGTATATTTAGAGACACTAATAATTTTAAGATCTAACTTGCCCCCAAAATAAACCAGGTGTTAAATGAGCATTTGAGGCTTAGCAGATTGCATAGACACAAACACAGCCTATTTCTGTCTACAGTAGCACAAAACAGACCTTAAATCTCAGGCTTTTTTTCCCTGGATAAACATACTGGTGCAAGATAAGCATGAACACTGATATGTTCTGATAATAGGCAAGGAAAGAAAAAACAAAATTGGTTTGCCTCGCTTAGTTTCGATTAAAAAAAAAGCTGCATTGATTCCATTTTGCCTTCAAGACAATGGCATGATAGTTCCATATCAGGCACAGCAAAGGCAAGAATAGCTCTCATTAGAAAATTGAGAGGCAACACTTGTATGGGGAACAAAGGAATTATGCAACAAAGTAAAGGTGCAGACCAAATGGAGAAATGTTTCAAAAAATCATCCATGACGGAGGAGAGCGTGTGCATTTCCATACTCTGCAGTGCACTGCCCCTCCTTCATCTCCACCTCTCTCCTCTTCCCCTAAAGTTCCTGACAGTGAGTTGCCCACAAAGAAGGAAGGTCCACAAACCAAGTAAATGAAGAGGAAAGAGATTTCACTACTCTCTGGAGTGTGAGGGAGAGCATCAGCTCTGCACTCCAAAAGGGAGCATGCCACAATTTTATTTCCCTTTACCCAGTGTCTGATGTTACCACACTTTGCTAACACAGCTAGTTCAAGTCTCTGGGATGTTATAATGTGTATTTGGAAGCAATAAAACTAAAAATGCATTAGACTGGTCATAGCTAACATTTATTTTTTACACTTCTTAGGTTGTGCATTTATTTTGTCAACGTTACAGAAGAAAGTATCTGCACCCACACTACAAATCCAACCTTCTGCTCTCCTACAACCAAGTTTCTAGTGACTCTACCACTAAAGAAAGATAGATATTCTTGTGTTTCCAACAAACCTTTGGGCTGTATATGAAAAAGACTCACAGGCTAGAAATATTGCTTCAGTTTTCTCCTATGCTAGAAAGCTTTTTGTGGGATTATTGGCCAGCTCACCTGTCTCAGCTTCCTGGAGTTGAATTAAGAAGTCCATTCCGAGGTTAATTCATTTATGTTTATGGGGTAATCAAGTGGGAGAACAACAAATGCATGAAAGACCCAAAAATAATAAATACAAGTAGAGATAATTAAATGTCTGACATAGTGGCCTTCATATTCTAGAAATAAAAATGCTTCTTGAAGATTCTCCCAATAGAGAATAGCCATTAATATTTAGAACACAGGTTGCAGCTTAGGGTTTGTCAAATTTGCTGGCCCAACGCCCTGACAGCGAAAACGAAATGCAACACAAAATGTAAAAATAAAAGCCACGCCAACCAGAAAAGAAACATCCACTCACAATTATCCATAGCCTTGTCTAAGAAAAGGCTTTTATGAGTAACAGGTCACTCAATTCTTTCTGGAAGAGCTGGACAATAAACACATCCATTAAATGCAATTGCCATGGACTGGTTCATGATGTGGGTACCTGTCTGCCAGGAACTGTTAGTCTTTATTATATATTTATTTGGTATCAGCTTCCAAACCACTCTTCAGCAACAAACTGCCAAAAGTACAATATATGAGTTCTTAGAGCAACCTGTGAAAAACTTTTAAAAATTATTTTTATTTTTTTTATATAATAGGAATGATTACTTGGGACACTTAGCCTTTTTAAAAAAAAAAAAGAAAAAAAAAGATTATTTAATACTTACAGCTACAATTTTTATGTAGCTGTTCAGAAGAAGAAGGTCTCCTGAGTACTAAGTCACCAAAGATATGGAAATCCCTAAGCAAACTCCAATCTCAGTATCTTACACACTAACTTTTCCTTTAGCATCTCCTGCTTCCTGCCCCAGACTGCAATGTATAAACTAATAGGAGCAGTGAGGGAAGTAGCTGTAATCTATCACATTGACTGATACCAGCCCCAGGAAACGTAGTTTATTGCAGGCGGTATGTTATCTTCAAAAATAGAAACTGTGCAAAGATTATGACAAAAACTTCAACACTTTCTACACTTTGTTTGCAGCGCTGTTAATTCTTCACTCTGGATTTATTTCCATGAGGGTCATTTAACCAGAAAAATACAATGGAGAAATTCATTTTCTTTTTAGGAGTGTTCTGGGAAACCAAGCAATTAGAGCAATCTTAAGCTGTCATATATTATCAATTGCCACTCAATTATTTTACTTAAAATACTGATTGCAGAGTCTGATCTGTACCTATTAACTGAGTGATTCATTTAGGTGCACTATTTATTTTTGAGAATTTTTTTTTAAAAAATCTAACTTTAACTGAAAAGGGAAAGACAAAGGGGAAAGGGAGAGGAAAAAAAAAACTGGCAATATGTAGCATTTTCACACCTCTCTGCTATGCTGCCAATTCTTAGTTTGGAAATAGCTGAAACTAGTTTAGTTTGTACAGAGTCTGGAGATAAGTCAGTCCTTATTACTAGTGGTGTCCATGGTTTCGGTGAAAAGAAGAAGTTGCACACTCTTAAAGCGGTCACTGAAAGTCTGAAGCTCTTGGCCTCTGTCTTCAGAAGACTGAAGAGGCGCAGCCAAAAGATGGGGTATGGCTGTCCAGGTCTCCAAGGGCTGCAGGTAGCACCAGCTCCATGAGTCATCGAATATCCTAGGTCTACCCAAGGTTCATGCTCTTTTCAGTGGTACAGACCAGGCGAAGATACATGCTCCGTACAAGTTAAAAAAAAAAAAAAAAATAAAGTCTCTGCCCCATATTTCCCTATGCATTTCAAAACCAAATGATATGTTCTATGTAGACTATTCCAGACATGGGCTCTGTGGATTGCAGGATATGCTGTTGATACTTACATCGTATTTTTTCGGTCAATAATGCAGGGTACCTAAAAGGCGGAAATGCTGAGTAAAGGCATCTGAGGGACAACTAATTACAACTACAGCTAAAAGGTTTATATAAGAAAGGCTTGATGGCTCTCACCTCCTGTAAAAATCAAACTTACTGGAGCTGATCCTCCAAAACAGCCCTCACGTGGTTTTAGTTTCCATTCTGTGCACAAGAGGGCTTTTTTAAAAGTATCCATTATATCCCGAATGATTAATCTCATTGTTCAAGGGTTTTTTCGTAATGTTTAATTTATACCTATCTGTACTTAGTTACTACTTGATAATTTGTTACTACCTTCAACCTTAATATTTTAAATTATTGTACCTTTTTCCAATGCTATTACACATCAAGTATTTCTATGTAGTCATCATGGCTCAACTAATCACTGCTGCACTTTCTGAGCGTGCAGCTGGTAAATTCCTGTAATCTCTCTTCATAAATTATACTTAATACTTCTTCCTCATTTCTTTCCTTCTGGATCACCTCCAAATTTCTAATAGAAAAAGCAGGCCAAAAAGCTTTCATTTCTTACACATCTTCCTATCAGATAAAAGGTGCCAATGTCTAAGGCAGACACTAAAGACTGTATGACAGTTCGCTTTAATTTCCAACTGTATTTACTTTCCAGTTGAAAAGTTCCAGTTTCTGGTTAAAACTATAGCAGCGTCTCACGCTGAGCCTTGGTCTTCCTATATCTCAAAGGTAGCAGCAACTCTTTGGTGGGTGGCACAGTCTGAATGTTCTAGAAAAGCTGTTCTAGGTTGACTTTTGCAATAGGCTTTGAGATTCTCATGGCAAGATCTTGGTACATGTCTCTGTAAGGAGATTAGAAAGGTGGAAACCCTTAGGTCCCACAATCCCAGGGTCATCCTGAAGAAAAGTTTCCCTAAGGTTCCGCAAAAGGTACAAGAGGGAGGCAGGCACCTTCAGAAAGTTGTTCACATCTTTGGCATTTAAACAGAAGTGGGATGAGTCTGAGACATTGTAGGTAGCACTGCAAAGGGAGAAAGAGTCCTTTAAGTCAGAGTGAAAAATGTGGTTCAGAAAACGCAGTTTGGTCACCCGACCCTGCAGACAATATGGCTGCATTTGCACACATGAGCATAACTGTACTGGGCTGGATATCATCACCTGGATTATGATCCTGTGCCAATATAAAATTGCATGCAATTGATTCCACAGTTTCTGATTAAGGTATGTTTTAGTACTGGCAGTGCCCTGCATTGTCCAAGATGTCTTTTTTTTTTTTTTTCTGCATCTAAACCAGTTCCTGAACATCTTTATTGATCTTCCTTAAATAAGCTTTTCAGAGGGATCTGGACAGTCTGGAGAAATGGGCAGACAGGAATCTCATGATGTTCAACAAAGGCAAATGTCAAGTCCTGTACAAGGGGAAGAATCACACTATGTAAAGGTTGGGAACTGACTGGCTAGAAATAAGTTTAGCAGAGAAGAATCTGGAGGTCCTGGTGGCCAACCAGTTACACATGAGCCAGAAGTGTGGCAAAGAAGGCCAACAGCTTCCTGGGATGCATCAGTGTAGCCAACAGGTCCAATGAGGTGATCTCTCCCCTCTATTTGGCATTTGTGAGACCACATCTGGAGTACTGTCCAGTTTGGGGCTCTCAAGTACAAGAAAGACATTGACTTTACTGGATTGAGTCAGCCAGAGCACTATCATCAGGGTTATGGAGCATATAACATATGAAGATAAGAAAAGTTGGGTTTGTTCATCCTGGAGAAAAGGTGTCTCAGGGGAGACCTTTCTGCTGTGTATGACACCTAATGGGAAGGCGTGGACAGAGCAGTCTCCTTTCAGTGGTGTATGGTGGAAGGAAAACCAGCCACGGGCACAAGCTGGAACATAAGAAATGCCAACTAAATATAAGGAAAAAAAAATAAAATTCCCATGAGGGTGTCCAAACACAGGAATAGCAGCCAAATGCATTTCCCCTCCAAAAAAGCTTGAGTTATTATTTAATATTAACTTAGGTCTTTGTTTTGCCTGAAGGTCTCATGACAATGACTCCTTCTCAAAGTGGAGAGGAAAATACCCACTCCAGTCACACTGTTACTCATCCGTATCTTGACCAATTATCTCTTGTAACCTATATCACAGCCAAGATCTCAAAAGCCTCATTGTAATAACCTGTCCCATTTTGCACAATTGTGACCTGCAGGCTTTCAGCAGATGCAGGTAAAAGCAAGGATCTCAGCTACAAAGAAGCTAAAGGCAAGGAGAGCCTTCAAGGGTTGGAGAGCTGCTGGTGGTCCATGCAGAGTGACACTGTTTGGAGAAAGAAAACATTTGATCTCAACTGTGTGCAAAGTCTACATTATGAGTCAGGCTGGGCAAAGCCAAGAGCTGTGTGAAGCTCCACAGACCAAACTGTGGACCTTTACAGCATGACCACTCCCCAGGAAATTAACCACTCCACAACATTCCCAGAAAAAGTAAATAAATATTCTTTTTATTATTATTTTATTTTTAAGCACTAAGATAGCTCCTAAAGACAGCACCACAAATTTAGAGAAAATAAATATGCATTGTATTTTCTGGACAAACAAAGGGAACAATGTTTCAGACTTTTGAATGACACTTCTCGTTTTTAATGTAGGCAGTAAAAGAAAAAGTAACTTTTATACACACATTGCTTTAAATAATGAGAATCCTGATGTCCTATAGATAAAGTCTTGGGCAATGACAGAGGTAAGTCAGACAATGATACGTTGTCCACATTGTTTCATCTAGAAGTTCCCAGAAGGTAGACAGGAGGACCGATCTCTGGTACGTTGAATTATTCAACGCCTGTATAATGACATTTGGATCTATGTCGTGACTATGGGAACTATATGGACAGTTCACTTTGCATTTTCTAACACAGGATATCAGCATTTAAAATACCCTGATGTCCTGACAAAGAGCAGGTATGTGTGAAAGCTAATGGCTTTAGCCCCTTTGAAGATTTTATAGGGGCAACGCTCATTAGCCTGCTGAACATCTGGGTAAAAAATACAAGAAATTGTAAGGATATTGGCAACATGGTCATTTGTTTCCGTAATATCAATATTACAGTCCTGCTAGACACATCTCCTAATGCAAAGTAAAACCTAGGGCTGAAGCTCTTCCTTTTATCCTGGGCTGGCCAGGGAAACCGCCTTCAGCGTAAAGAACAAGCACATCCTGTTTACTATTTATAGTGGGAAGTTAAAAGCCTAAATATAGCAGCACATACTTTTTTCATTTTATTTTCTCTTTATATTTTTACTCTGAAATGCCTGGGATTTCTCAGGTTTTATTTTTCTTTAACAATGCCCCCTTTTCATTCAGCTCTTCATAGCCACGTTACTCTCAGTCTCCAGAGTAGTTTTTCCCCACTAGTTCCTATTCATATCACATTTGTTAGGTAGACAGAAGACAATATTATCCAATATCTTGGCCTTCACCTTCCAAAGACAGCTGGGCCTGTCCATTGCCTTTGTTCAAAGCACTGTAAGTTGAAGGCATTAGTGAAACTCTCTGGTAAGGGTTGAGGAGAAGCAAGACAAGAAAGCCAAGCCACATCTTTGGAAGGCCAGTGAATGATCATTTTGAGCCCAGTTTTTGCTTCCTTTGGAGCACAATTCAAGAATCACTGTCAAGTAGTATTTTTTTTCCAAACAACTATATGGAAAAGAGTGAATTTTTCTGGAGGAGGATCTTGAATTCTGGGGTGGGAGAACAACTGGGCCACCAATATTCTGCATCCATAGATGCATTTTTATTTCTAAAAAGCAAAACAGGATGGTGCCAGATATGTATACATAACTGATACATATATTCCTATAATAGCTCTTATGTATGCAGATTGCCAGAACAACATTAGATGGTGTCTGACATCCCAAATCTAGAAATCTAATGTTCATCTCAGGTCAGCACTGTGAATGACAATATGATCCAGTAATTAAAATGGCAGTTAGGAACAACAAGCAGCTCGCTCTCTGACCAAAGCAGTTCTTATTCAAACAATTAGTCATTCATTTTACTTTTTCAGTTTTGCTTATGCATCATTGGCAGATGGGGGAGATGCTCTCACAAAAAAAGTCTAGATCATTTAAATCTCTAAAGGAAAGAGCTACTATTTGTAGAGCAGAGTTGGTAGATTACATGTTGATGTCTGCTACACCTATATTTACTGCTTAGCAAATTGCCCTGGGCTCCCTTCAGAGGCAATGGAGAGCCAACAGTGGGCTTGAGGATTTTAGTTTAAGGGTTACATTATTTTCAAACTGTCTGGGGCTCATAAATACTAATGTGAATTTTTTGCAGAAATAGGTAAAACAACCTGAGAGCTATTAACTCTGAAAATTCATGGGGAATCAGGTGAACAACCAGAAGACCAGAAAAGAGAGTGTACAGTCTGAACAGAGCAAAATCCTGGGAATTAGAGGCCAGTCAGCTTAATGTCAGTCCCATGCAACCAAAAATGTTGCAGATGATGGGATAAATAATCAAGTGTACGATATGCAGTTGTGCAAAACTCAGTAAGAGAATGAGCGGCAACAAGTCAAAACTAGATAGTATCTTTCTAGGGCAGGGCAACACGTCTGAGGAAGGGAAGAAGCAGCAGATGACAGATACACAAGTAGAGAAAACACAGTCTCGATGAAATAACTGTAAAATTGGCTTGGACACAATATTTAAAAACTAATTCTCCACTAATAATTCTTTTAGGAACTGGACTGAAAGGATGCATGGAGAGGAGATCAACCTCATGAAGTTCAAAAGGCCAAGTGCAAGGTCCCACACCTGGGTGGGGGCAGTCCCCAGTATGAGTACAGACTGGAGGATGGATTGAGAGCAGACCTGCAGAGAAGGACTTGGGGATACTGGTGGATGAAAAATTGGACATGAGCCAGCAATGTGCCCTTGCAGCCCAGAAAGCCAACCATCTTCTGGGCTGCATCAAAAGCAGCGCGACCAGCAGGTCAAGGGAGGTGAATCTGCCCCTCTACTTTGCTCTCATGAGACCTCACCTGGAATATTGCATCCAGCTCTGAGGTCCTCAGTACAAGAAAGACATGGACCTGCTGGAGCGAGTCCAGAGGACAGCCATGAAGATGATCAGAGAACTAGAACAGCTCTCCTATGAAGACAGGCTGAGAGAGTTGACGTTGTTCAGCCTGGAGAAGAGAGGGTTCTGGGGAGACCTTATTTCAGGCTTTCAATACATAAATGAAGTTTCTAGGAAAGATGGAGAGAGACTTTTTACTTAGGCCTGTAGTGACAGGACAGGGGTAACGGTTTTCAAGTAAAAGAGGATAGATTTAAATTGGACATGATGAAGAAATTTGTTACAATGAGGGTAATGATGCACTGGAACACGTTGCCCAGAGAAGTTGTGGATGCCCCACCATTGGAAGTGTTCAAGGCCAGGTTGGATGGGGCTTTGAGCAACCTGGCCTCCTGGGAAATGTCCCTGCCCATGGCAAGAGGGGGTTGGACTAGATGATCTTTGAGGTCCCTTCCAACTCAATCTATTCTATGATTCCATAAGTTCTTCATGGATTTGTCCTGGATCCAGGACTAACCAGTATTTTTCAGTAATGGTTTGGGTGATGGAGTAGAAAGTTACTAAATATGTAGATGCAGTGAAGCTCAGAAATGTTTTGAGCCTGACAGATGACACAATTAGATTTCAAAGTGATCTTGTTAAAGTGGGGAAACACTATAAGAAAAAAGGATGTAGTCAAATAACAAAAACACAAAGTTGTAGAGTTAGACATAAAGAATAGGAAACAACTTTCCAGGCAGAATTAAAAAAAAAAAAAGGTGGTGAAAGCTGCTGGGAGCAAAGCTGGCATTTGTGACATGGAATATTGTATCCAATGTTGAGCAATAAATCTCCGGTAGACCACCTGGAAAAAGTTCATACAAAAGCCATGAGAATGATCAAAGGTGTCAGAAAAACACTCTGAAACACATTAGTGTGTTTTCCAATGCAGACAAGGGTGTGGGGACGGACGGACACATGATAATGCTTTTTAAGTAAGTGAAACGGTTTCAAATAGGATGGGAATAAGCTGTTCTCCATATCCATCATCCACAGAACAGAAATTCATGGGCTTTAACTGCAACAGAAGACATTCATATAAGAAGTTAGTGATTTGGATAGTTGATCCTGAGAGCTGAGAGATGTATTTGATGATGTTTAAAGATTGCTCTTAACTCCACTTGTCTAATATTCAATGCAATCAATACAAACCCTTGAAATTGGAGAGAGACGGACTATTTCAGACAACAGCCACAAACTTCCTATCAACTCAAGTCACTAAACTGATTAAAGCACGCACCTCTCCCTCAGCTCTTACGCGTTAAGACAAATTCAGTATATCTCTGCTCTGCTAAACACCCCTGTCCAGGAAAATAAAAGGCAAAACTCAATGAGCTTTAACCAACTTATCTATAGCAACAAAGACATTTTCTGTCATTAAACAGCAACAGATAACAATCAGACAGCAGCGTCTCACCTCTTTAGCATGGAACAATAGCATCTGCAGGCAGGGAAACCTTACAACTGTGTGCCATCTATCAGCTGTGTGTAAAAACAAACCACAACCAACCCCTGTCCCAAAGGCTGCATTTAGAAACCATCAAGCATGTCTACAGTGACGGAGCAGATACTCCTGAAAGGGCTTATAAAACCACTAGTCACTAAGCAGAGAAGTTATCCTGCCTGCGTTCCCACCTGTGTTGGCCCCCCAAGGAAATACCAATTTAGAAGAATTTGGATTAATCTCTCCAGTTTATTAGAAAGTTTTAAGCATTTATATTCAATCATGCTCAGCTTGTGCACACTGAATTCAGATCAGCTTTCAATGGACTTTTAAGTTTGTTTTAAATTCACAAATGATGCAGGTGAGAGTCTAGAGTTGTATGAGGGATGGCTCAGCTCATTCCTAGCAACACACAGGCTCCAAGAGTGAAGCACTGGGATGGGTCTAGGGGTGTCGGATGAGAAGAGGTGGGATAGAAGGGTAGCTTTCAGATTGAATGGACCTTGAAAAGGCTACTGTTAGGACTGCACCTATTTTTTGTTTTCCATTCAAGGCAGGTTAGCAAAATAAATAATTCTCCAGCACAGAGGACTTTAAGCACTATACCTATCACAGCCCATATTATGATATGTCATAGAGTACGATACAGATATGTATATATTTGACTTTTTATTAATACTAAGTAATATCAACACACTTATATCAGGCCTTGGTGAACAACGTTGAAGAGCCACTGTAGGAGTTCAAACACTTCTAAAGGAGAGAGGAAACTGAGTCATTGGTTTGGTTTTTTTTGGCTGGTGACAGTAAATTCTCACTGTTTGATGACTATTTGGCATAAAATGATGGATTGAGCTCTCTGCCCAGTCCTTACCAACCACTGTTCATCTCCTGCCAGCAGGACCGGTGGGGTATACTAACACTCAAACACAACTGCAGCATTTCCTCAGGTGCTAACAGGAGGAGGCTATTTAAAACAAAAATGGAACTAAGTTTTAGTTTCCTTAAGCAAAACTGAAAAACATATATTGCATTTGTTTGCTGTTGCCTGGACAGTTGTAAATACTGTAAACAGACTAATTTCTCTGATGAAATCTCTCAGAGACTCTTGTCCTGCAAGACCCAACTCACGTCTTCCCCAAGGCGCACTGGCTCATCATTGCTTTTCCACCAGGAGGATGGGTAAGTCTTTGGCTGTCACCGAACATTAATGAACAAACCCTGTTTGCTGTCCCACACACCACAGATGTGCTTCTCTACCTTTCCGCAACTGAGCCGACCTCTGAAAACACTAGCAACGTGCTCTGCTTCACTGCTTTTGTCCTCCAGCATCCCCACCTGAATGTGGCTGACCTTTGCTCACTTGCAACCATACCAGGTGTCCCTTGTGACATGGGGATGAGAAGGTGGCGGAGACACCTCGCCCATTGCAGCTCATGCTCCCCAAGTGCCAGATGCCACAAAAGCACTCAGAAACATTTTATTAGTGGGTGCACATCCCCAACGGCACATACAGTCCGTCAGCTCCTCACCAGAGCTCAAAGGATCCTTTAAATTTGGGCTGTCTCCATAAGCAGCTACTGTCCAGCAAGGCTCAGCTCAGCAGAAAATCAAACTAATATCCTTTTGCATATTTTGCCTTTGAAAGACCCTGACTCTGCAAGTCATGCCTGTAGAGTGAGTCCTGGCTTCCCAAAGCATAGATGGTCAGGAACCAGCCCCCCTTCCTCAGCATCATTACGCACTGCCACTTTTCGATTTATTGGACTCTCAAAATGGTTTATTACAAGAGAGTTTCTGCCCCAGTTCCCACCTTACATGTGCATTGAACCCTCACCTCTATCTGAGGACTCTTTGGGTTTAGTTTTGTATCTTTTCATTGTTTTTTTTTTTTTTTAACAGAAAATAGATTGTGATAAATTTTGCCCTTTCAAGTGTTTAGTGACAGAATGGAATTGCCCTCAGTCACATCTGTTTATCCTGGTAAGCACATTTATAAAGTGTTTCCCATCCTCGTTATTCTGTCAATGGCATTTCACACTGTAGCTACTTTAATGCAGCATTTTATCACTTGTCCTAAGGGCTGCTGACAGCTGCCAATTCCAAGGTTTCATTCCAATCTTAATTTTTTTATTTTTTATTTTTTTTTAATGTGTGTGTGTGTGTGTGTGTCCATTTTTCCTTCATTTCCATGGGCTGTGGGGCTGTGGGAAGAAAGGGAAGTTAGATGGGTGCAACAACTGATGAGGATTTCCTCTCTCTTTTAACACAGAGACATTATAATCCCATAATGTGAAGCTGCATTACCAAGGAAAAGTTAAATTTCAGGGAAGTGTAGCTGCATTTCAGTTGGCTATTAGACTTTTCACTTTCTCCTGATAAATTCTCCATTAATGCCACTGGGTTTAAATTTCCCTGCTCCCTTGCTGTGCAGAAATTGGATTGTTCATCTCCCAGGAAGGTACTTTGCATTCTTGCTTGCTGTGATCCTCCCGCCATCCAGAAATACCTAAATCAAACCAGAATAGGCTACAATCTGGCCCAAGCCACAGGAGAACAGGAATTTTACCCGAGGAATTATACATGTATATTAGCCCGTCTTGAGACAGCTCCTTTCTTGCCACAGCACTTATATTTCCATCCAAGAAAAACACCACCAACTTGAGGGAGGAAGAACTGAATAGTTTGTTTTCACTAAAAGAATGGGAATCTAAACTTGATCTATTGAATCTGATCACCACATTTCAAGCAATTTCAGAAAGCTTCTCCCCACACTACTTCTCTCCCCCAAAACAAAAATGTCCAGACATGAGCTTGTTTTCCAGTGGCCACAAAGAGTTTTTTCACTGTTACAGCAGTAAAGTTTTGCAGTCTTCTGAGCAGCAAGCAAGAGCTATCGCATGAAAGAAGCCACAGCATTAAACCTTTCACTGGGGCTAAATAATTTTTGTTGTTGTCTCAGACTGAGCTTTGCTCCTGCCTTAATGGTAACTCCTGTTTTGCTCAGTGACCCAGCAAAGAGACTTGTAAGTAGCAAGACAGCATCATCACTGGGAGACTTTGTAAGGCTTAGAAGATTATAAAACCTCAGTCCTTTGGGAAGGTGGGACCAGAGCATGAGTCCAGGTGTAAATGTGCTGCATGCTACGCAAGTGAAAGATGCTCAGAGGCTGCACTTTGAACCATGTAGTAGACATTATTCATATAGACTGGCTTGCAGACACCATACCACAATGGTTCTGACAAAGCCATGTGTGATGGCAGGACCAGGGGTGCCACTTTTGTACATGTGTTCCCTCCACTTGGAAATTATATATAGGTCTCTCCTGTATATCTCCCAGACTTTGGATATACATGCATTCTTCAGAAGTGCAAGGGGACATATCAGTCTTTTATTTGCAGAAATGAACTCTGCAAATCCTTTAGGTTGCAAGTCTTTTAGATGCCAAAATCAGTGTAGGAACATGTGTTTTGTTAACTGTAAAAATCTTAGCCTGATTCAAGATACTGTTGCTAGTTTGCAAGGTCATATCAAAGGATGCGTTGCATCATCCTCCAATAACAACAAAAAAAGATAATTTCATCTCGAGGTGGGCCAACCTTTCTGTTGCTCACATTTTCACTTAGCTTTCCTAAGTCGTAAAAAGAAATTTCTTCTTCTGATCTGCAATTAACATTAGATTCAATTATTGTTTTTTTTCAATAGAATTGATTTTTTTCCCATTTTATTGCTGGAATGCAATGTCACGTTGGTGAAAGGGCAACTCGCCAGAATATTACTTAGATAACCGTCCCATGCCTAAATGGAAAGCTTTTCATTTGTTCAATTAAAAGTAAGCATCAAAATCAGGACATTGTTTTTCTTTCATTTCATTATTACTCAATGACAGCTTATAAATGCATTTACTCATACAGTCATCAGTCCAGGATTATCAAGACAATACTATGCTTCCTCTCGAGCTACAGAAGACCCATCATGGTCATGATGGGATAAATCAAATAATGCTGTTATTAAAAATACTTAGAAGTAAACAGAAAATCATAGAATCATAGAATTGTTTTAGTTGGAAAAAAACCCTTGAGATCATCAAGCCCAACCGTTAACCTAGTGCTGCCAAGTCCAACCACTAAACCATGTCCACATCTACATGTCTTTTAAATACCTCCAGGGATGGTGACTCAACTGCTTCTCTGAGCAGCCTGTTCAAATGCTTGACAACCCTTTTGGTGAAGAAATTTTTTTCCCAATATCCAATCTAAACCTCCACTGGCACAACTTGAGGCCATTTCCTCTTGTCCTAACAATTATTACTTGGGACAAGAGACCAACACCCACCTCGCTACAACCTCCTTTCAGGCAGTTGTAGAGAGCAGTAAGGTCTCCCCTCTGCCTCCTTCTCTCCAGACTCAACAACCCCAGTTCCCTCAGCCACTCGTTATAAGACTTGTGCTCTAGACCTTTCACCAGCTTCATTGCCCTTTTCTGGACACGCTCCAGCACCTCAATGTCCTTCTTGCAGTGAAGGGCCCAAAACTGAACACAGTACTCAAGGGGTGGCCTCACCAGTGCCAAGTACAGGGGCATGACCCTGGTGTCGCCTGCGGGAGGCGTGTGGCGACCCCCTGGTCCTGCTGGCCACACTATTTCTGATACAAGCCAGGGTGCTGTTGGTCTTCTTGGCCACCTGGGCACACTGCTGGCTCATGATCAGTCAACTGTCAACCAAGATCCCCAGGTCCTTTTCCACCAGGCAGCTCTCCAGCCACTCTTGCCCAAGCCTGTAGCGTTGCCTGTGCCTGGGGTTGTTGTGGCCCAAGTGCGGGACCCGGCATAAAGTCTTGTTGAATCTCATACAGTTGGCCTTGGCCCATTGATCCAGCCTGTCCAGATCCCTCTGTAAAGCCTTCCTACCTTCAAGCAGATCAACACTCCTGCCCAACTTGGTGTCTCCTGCAAACTTACTGATGGTGCACTCGATCCCTTTGTCGAGATCATTGATAAAGATATTAAACAGAACTGGCCCAGTACTGAGCCCTGGGGAACAGTTTAAGATTGGTCTCTGAAAAACAAATACCTACAGATGCAAGATCAAATTACAAAAGCTTCCAGTGTCAAAAACTTCTTAACTGACACCCAAAGTGAGAAGGTGATCTAAGAGTTGGGGATGACAGAAGGAGGAACGCAGCACTGCCATTCAAAGAAAAAGAAAAAAATCCACAAAAATGGTGTTTTGTCGAAACAGCCTGGTCAAGAAGAAAAACATAGGTATCAGTGATTATGGATGTATGTCTGAGCTTGTAAGATAAACAGAACTTCTAGTAAAGAAAGAGAAACAGGCTGATCACAGGTCAGCTCATGGTAGAACAGATGTCTAAAATCACACTGGATTGGCTATGTCCTAAATGTGTCTTCTCATAGATTTTTTTGAGACCTTAAAGTCAGGCGGGGACATCTACATTCTGAAAACATACAGCTAGGGAAGAGGTACCTTGCTCCAGGCGACAAGAAGTCCTAATGACCTGCAGTATCCAACAGCTGACTTGCTAACAGGAACATCTAATCGTTATTTAAGAACAACTTCTGTTGCAGATTGCCGGTTACAAATAACTGAGCTTTACAAAAAGTCTTGGCTGTTTGAATGATGAATAGAGTAATAAAACCTTACACATCATGGTAAAATGGCTAAAACAGAACGAAACAACAAAACACATGCAAGGCTGTGATAGCCTGGTCCTTGCAAGGAAAATCACAGCTCACTTATCCCTTGCAATTCTTTAAACAAGTCGGTAGCTCAATGGAAATGAAGAAGAAACTGTAAAACAGGCGCTTTAATTCTTTTTCAGATTGTAAAGGTCTGTGATGTTGTCACTCCCGAGGTGACTACAGAAGATAACTACCAAGGAGTGAGGTACAAAACAACGTCAAGTGAAAAAGCAAGTCATGAGAAAGAAGAAGGAAGAAAACCCCAAATACCAAAAAAACAACCCAAAACTAAAAGTAGGTCAGTTTTCATCATGACAAAAGGTTTACAGCTAGCTGCCTCCAGGCATTTTGCTGGATGCCATGTCATTAAATATATTTATTAGTGCTCCAGGAAAGGGAATTAGTGTGGGAAGGGAGGGAAAAAAGGAAATCCTAAAAAAAACAGACCAAAAAAAATCTCAATCCGTCATCATGATGATCCTGCAAATTCCACATTAACATTCAGGTGCAAAAGACTGTAACCTTTGGTCAGACCCCTTGGGGCAGAAATCTGTTATAGAACTATCAATAAACCCAGGATCTCTTGGACGGCCTCATCTGGAGGGTACGTAGGTGGAGTAAGCACAGTTCTCCAAGCACACATGGCACTGCATGGGTTACAGGATGAGCTACTGACTAGTCTGAGCCCTCCGCCAAAATCTTCAGGCAAGCCTTGAGACTGGAGGATGGAAAAACCTGCTAAGAAAAATGGAACATGGAACTGAGTCAGTAACTGGCTGTCTAGCGAGAAGTAGGGTATCTCCAGACCCTGGGGAGAACCTGGCTAACCTGGCTAACCAGGTCTCAAAATACCTTTAGTGGTGGCCAGGTCCAACAAGACTGAATTTTGGCAGCTCAGCATGGACCTTGTGGCACAGGCCAGCTTGATGGTAAAGCCAGTTTTCACCCAGAGGGCAGGACACCGAGGGGACAGCTGTCTAGAAAAGATGGAATAATGAATAACATAGACCTGGTACACAGGACATGTGGAAGTCAATCACTGGGGACAAAGCGCAGGGCAGAAACAGACTGTACTTCTGTAGTCAGGCTTGCCAAGACTGGAAAGGGCTGCTACAAACATCAGAGAGACCTAAGCACTTTCAATAATATGACAGTGAGCGATGTTCAACACTGATGAATGCAAGTGTAAGAGGGGGAAATTAAAATGGCTCGTACAGCTCACATGACTCCACATTTGGCACACGAGTTCGGCAGACAGCCTCAAGCAGCCCGAGGAAAACTGCTGCTTAATGCATTGATGCCTTCCAAAATAGCAAACAAGATATTAGGAAGCACAATGAACCGGGCAATAAATAAAATAACACAGGGTTGCCAGTCTGGTACCACTTACCAGCTCCAGCCTCACTTAGAAGGAAAGGACTAATTTATCTCTGTGCTAATGCAATCCATTCAGCGAGTGCCAGCACTTTTGTTGTAGACGGGAACAACGTGGCAGAGGCAGGTGGCACTTCAGTGGCACTCCTGCCCCTGGATCTCAAAGGATGGGGTCCTGCCTCACCTTGTTTGAAGGTCATCGAGCACCAGAGAGCCTGCAGTACAAAGCCATCTGCTCAGCCACCCCCTCGGCTCAACCCGCCGCAACGCGGTGCCGTCCCCACGCCCACGGAGAAAACCCACCTATGAAACAAAGCGCTGGCTTCTCACAGCTCTTCCAAAGCTATTGTGGCAGTCTTTTTGATGGCACACAACAATAGATGCTCTAACTCCACAGGCATCGGGAGTTAAAAAAGATTAGCAAGAGGTATTCATATAATAGTGTTTAACCCAAACCTCACCACGCCCACACAGAGTGCTGCAAAATTAATTAATACCGCTGTTTCATTAGGAATGGAGGGATAGAGAAAAAGGAAAGCTCAGACAGAGCTAGATTTGAAGCCAAGACTGTTCACTGTGGTATAATAACTGCATGTGTCTCGTGGGGATGCACTGGTGCCCTGGGGACTTCAGAGCTGTGAAAATGCTTGATATGGCACTGATGCTACTGTGATATTGGAGATATCCATCTCGTCCCTCAGCCTGGACCAGACCTCCTCTGTCTCCCACAGCTTCCAGCCCCCAAATCCTTCTGGGCTGCCCCCTGCCCACAGCAAGGACTGCGATCCCACGAGGTCTTCCCAGCCCCAGCAGCACAGAGCAGGAAGGAACCAGAAAGATGCTCCAAGTGACTCCTTTCCCCACCCAGCAAAAGTCCAGAGTAAAGTACCAGCATCGCAGACGTAGGTCTGGGACAACAGGGAAGGACCACTGCACTCTGATACAGGGGGATAATATTGTACCTTGTGGGAGGCACAAGGAGAGAAAAATGTTGAAAGATTCTCTAGTGTGGCAGGTTCCGTTTGAATGTGGTTGTGAAATACCTTGTGCTTCTTCAAAAACACTCAGGGGAAAGGAAAGCTGTGCGTGAAAGAAATGCTGTTCACACTTTTCTTTGGAGGTGTTTGAAAGTCATTCAAAATGAGACACCAGCCCATTTACAGCTCGTAGAAATCAGCCTTGAAGTCAGTTGATCTATACCAATTTCCAATAGCTGGGTAGCTATGCCATAAGAAAATTAGCTCGTTCACCGAATTCCTGAAGTGTTTTTGGGGGAAGACTACCGATAGATATTTTAAAACCTCTGATTTATGACAGACCCTCCTTAGGTCTCTTTCCTACGAGGTGACATCTCAGAAGAAGTGATAACCTTTCTACTGTGGTCCACATAAAAGGAAGTAAGTTCCTCTAAATCTTAATAGGTGAGTTGTAAAAAGTTGTGACATTCAGCAGCACCTGGTGTTAAACGGGAAGACTAAAGACTAAAAGACACAAAGTCCTTAATCCTTAGATAGGGAGACAGGTGACTGGTAGAGAAATGCACGGCTAGTTCCCTGTTTGCATTTAAAGCTCTTTATTCACTGGCTCAGCAGTTCTGTGCTGTGGCATTTATTTTTAATGCTTTATTTTTGCAATTTGACTTTCTAATGACAACACCTGAAGTCACCTTCCTTAACCCTTCACAGTGATATAAATTAAAATGAACAACAGAGGAAACAACTGAAGGAGCACAGCTTATCCCTGTCAGACCTCAGTAGGAGATGACTCCCTCTTAAGGAATCAGTGACAAAGTGAAAAGGTGCAGAATTTCCTTTTATTTCCTCCAGGTACACCCAGGGTAGGAGTACCTTATCCCCAAAGTCCCTGTATCCCAACACTGAGACTCATGAGCTGAAATCGGAAGGACAGAGAAGTCATGGGGTTCGATCTTAACCCCCTGCCCCCCTTTCTATTGTTCATCTGCAGTTAGCAAGGAACAAAGAGGAAAGAGAAGAATGCCTCCTGCAACACCCAAAATGCTCCAGAGAGTTCATCTTTAGGGCTATTTCAAAGGATAAAGCCAAATACAGGGACTGATGCTAACAGAGTGACTTTGGGGTCGTGGCTGCTGGCAGCACCGGCTAATCAAATCAGGCTGAAGAGCTGAAACTTGTTTATAGGGACTGTCAAAATGAGACTAAATATGACATTCTGCCGAATCATTGCAGATCTAGACATCCTTCATTTTGCCTCTTTACTAGTCTCTCACCCTCCCTTTGACATCACTTCCCACTGCCCCCACCCCATGCAAAAAATACCAAGAATAAAAACGCACTTCTGCTCTCATCTGACTTTTTTTCAAGAAAAATCCAAATCCCTGAAAACCACAGGGATGGACACTCTCCAGGAGCATTTGTTGTGTATTTTTTGAGCAATGGGGAGACCACATGGGTTACTTTGTGCAAACCCCTTCTGCTGCAATGATTGGGTACAGCCAATTTCTTGGCTGAGACCGAACCACCAAATTAATTTCATGCCTGACAAATTGAAGCTTTCCAAAGGCTCTTTGGTTCACCAGAAACCTGGTCTGCACAGAGGACAGAGAAGCTGAAAAGATTCATAATTCCTCAAAACTTCTGAAGTTAAGGCCAATCCCTAAAACCAGCCAGGCAAAGACACTTTGCTTTCCTCAAAAACTTGTCTCGCACATTAAGACGAGCTTTTTCTTGCATGATAAAATAGCAGACTTCTTCCCAAAAAGAGTGCAAGAGCTCTCTGTGCTGCAAGAGATTTAAAATTATTCCTCCTCACCGTTGCCAGGTATCTGGCAGAAAGGTGGCCACCAAGAACCTTAACAGGAGCAAAATGCCCCCTTAACATAAAAGGGTTTTGAGCACAGACTCCTTTTGTGAATGCAGCCAGCAGCAAACCATCATTCATAAAATCAGCATATGCTGATCGAAGTCTCCAGCACTCAGCTCGGAGCAGGGTACCTGCATCCCCTGTGGACATCTGTCTGTCAGTCCCACGGCACTCAGGAGATCACTCATTTTTTAAGAGCTTAACAGCACGATGTCCGACATAGCTGACACTCCTGTTTTCCTCCAGACGTGTTTTATATGCAGCAGTATCAGAGCAGCTCTTTTCCTCCCTGCCCTGCCTCCTGTAGCCTCATCTTCATATCTCGAGATTTTTCAGAGGGCAAGAAGTTATCTCTCTTTGACAGCGCAATCTGCTGTGTGCCCTCGTAGAGACGGGCTGCTATTTAGCTTCCCTTGATAAAGTCATGATATCATGGGTGAAACTTCAGAGCACTGCAAGCTACCCCTGTAGGGTAGATCTGCCTTCAGTTACGAATGATGATTAGCATTTTCCTTGAGCTTCATCCAAGCTGGATAGATGACAGTGTGTTTTGTGAACAGGAGCACGTTCCATCTGCCTAGCAATTCAAATAAGGGGAGAAAAATTAAAAGCTAAATACGCCAGATCTTGTATTTGGATCTCTCATTGCAACACGCTCTGAAGGGAATTCGGTGCGGAAGTACAGAACAAGCAGCATTTTAATCCTGGCACTGATACTGACTCTTTCCCGGGTCTTAGACAAGGCATTTACATTTCTATGGAGCTCCACTGGCAGAGAAACAATCCATAATGTCTCAGTTTCCCCAGCTGTGAAATGGGGATAGGAGCACGGTAAGAAATCTGCAGCAGCTTTCAACCCTCGTGTGCTGCGTGGGCAGGAACTGAAAGGAAAGACAGGACTCGTGGACTTTCACTCCATAAATCACCAGCACCAAAAGCAGAGTTAAAGTTAAGCAGATGTTTATTGCTGTAGCAGCAGTGCCTGCTACGGGTACGTGGAAAGAAGGAAGTCCTGGACGTTCATGAGAATGCTTATAGTGATAGTCCTCTTAGTCCCTGACAGCTCAGTAGAAGATGTTGAAAGTAACATGACAAAAAAATGGCTGGATATGTTTTGATCTTTGACCTAAAGCCCTTCCGTCTCCCATCCTTCAACAGTGATCCTTCACCCTTAAATTAGAAGATAATTCAACTCTGTTCTTTATATCAGCAGGAGGCCGCATTTTCAAAAGAAGTGGGTTTTTTGATGCCTGCATGAGCAAATGGATGTTTTAAGCATCAGTTTTCAGTTCCCTTCCTAAATAAACCAACTAAACTTTCACTACATGGCTTCTCAGTCTACTTTTATGCTATCCACACGTTGCTTCTTTTCTCTACTTGACTAATGAATTAATAAACACTGTCGGAAAGCAATGATTCCAGCATAGTCTGTTGGGATCTATTCCTCAAAAAGGAACAGTGCTCAGGAAAAAAGTACTCCAAGAAGTGCTCAGAAAGGATGCATCTATCTGGGATAATCCAGCGAGTTCAATATCGGTAGCACCATATTAACACTCCGTTGACTATTGATCAATGTACTTCTTCCCTTAGCAAAGGTTCATGTTGCTAATGGTGACTTCTGGTGAGCTTGGTGTATGGGAATGTGATTCTGTGTCAGCTGAGAGTACAGACAGAGCAAGTTCATGCTGGACTGTGAAGAACTCACAAGAAATGCTTGCAGGAGCATGGGGGAGAAGGAGAGGCACAGAGTCCATTACAACTAAGAGTTGGCAAAAGGGGCAAAAATGTAAAGAAAATACATAACACTTTAGGAAAGAGGACAATAAGGCAGAGTGTTTCAGTGTCATTTGAAAGTACACAAGGATCCACAATCAACAAATATCAGCTCAGAAGGAAAAAAAAAAACAACTTTTGGTCTTGTATTCAGGACATTCCCAGAGCCTAATCTAACCCTATTCACCCCTAATGCCTGTTTCCCTCCTTTGACTGTAAATAGACCCTAAGCAACAGTTTATGCAGAAATGCCTGCCCTTAAGATACCTGCATCTAGTCAGGTGAACTCCACCACGAGGCACCCACCATTTCCTCTCCACAGTCACACTTTCAGATATTTCTTTAATATTCTATAGATCAGACAGCTCTGTTTCCATGACTAGCAAAAGACAGCTCTAACAGCTCCTCGTAAGATCACCATTCTTACCCACACGCATAGCAAACACATCAGCGCAGACCCAGGACCAGCCAGAGCATATGGACACGTTGTCCATGCAATGACCACAGAGTAACCCCATAGATGAGACACAGACCCACTGGGCACAGGGCCACCTCAGAGGACTACTCTTCCAGGCAGGTGCAGACACAGGCATGGATGCTGTCCCACACACCAGCCTTTGCTGACTTCTACCCATCTACCTGATGGAGAAAAGCATGCTGACATCCTAATGTGCTAACTGTTCTCCCAAATAAATGACAAATGCGATGTGAAAGGGGAAGAAAAGTACGAACCTCTGCCTGCAGTGGCAATAAATGGAAGAGGAGGGAGAATGAGAATGACTTGGGACTTCACACAGGCAGGGAAATAGAGATGTCTTGATTGAAGCAAGATTAACACATGAACTTTTGGTAGCCCTCAGTGGTGCAGTCAGAGGAGATGGAGAGATAATGGGATCACAGGATCACAGGATAATTCAGGTTTGAAGGAGCCACAGGAGAACTATAGTCCAGCCTCTCACTCACAGCAGGACCACCTATGAGGTCAAACTGGGTTGCGGGGGGGGTCTAGTTAAAAATTTGCCTTGAAAAAAATACATTAAAATGTTTACATTAAAATTTGCATTTCTCCATAACACCTAGGTCAGTCTTAACAGTCTTTCTGCATCAAGTGTGCTGTCTGGTAGCCTCAGCAGAAAGGGGAACAGAAAATTTCAACGCAGGGAAGGAAATTACAACCAGAGGAGACACACTGGGAATACAGATGCTGAACAGAGTGGTGGGGAAACACAGTTCTGTAACATTCTCTTTTATAAAGGAGTAATTAAAAGTATTAAAGAACACCTGAAGATCAACCTGCATAGTGCAGAGGGCATAAACTAATACTGTCTTTGGCATCAGCCTCTAAAATTTCATACCCACTGTTAATACCGTAGACATTGTATGTGATTTTCAGTCTAATTTCTGCGAGGAGATGTGAGAATATTACTGTCAAGGCTAATCTATAAAGAACCAGGCACCTTTTGGTGAGCAGGAGGGCACAAGAACTGGTCTTGCCCTGAAATGTGGATTTCAGTCACCTTCTCAGTGATCCCTCCCTTATTACCTCTATAGGGTCTTTTCTTTACATTCGATTCACTCTCCTCTCTCCTGAGCTGTTCAGGGAGGACTGACATCTCCAACCAGTGGGATCTGGATGGGATGCTCCAGGGCTTTGCCACATGAACTTTTAACCATTCATGACAGAAGACTAACCTGTTGTTACTCTCTCCGTTTGGATTGGGGAAAATTTTTATTTCCCTACCAAAAAGAAATAAAAAAGAAAGCGCGGCACTCAATCCAGGAAGGCAAGAAGTCAAATATGCAGTAACAGCTCTTGAGAGCACTGCTAGGGGATCTTGGCTGGTTGATGGGCTATTGATCTACCTCGTTATTAATTAGCACCAGAGAACTAGAGAGTGAACTGCTCTCACCTAAGTAATAGGTGAGAGTGATAATTCCCCTTTCGGGCAGCAAATCACATCCACAAAAATAGCTGTATCGATGAGGCATATGATGTTTGTACTGCCTGTGCTAACAGAAATAGGAGCAAGATATTACCTTTATTGAGACAGTCATCATCTGGCAACAAAAAATAGGCAAAAAGTGCAGTAAATGGAGGAGGAAAGTAACACAACCTTTTAACAAAGGAAGTATTAACACTTAAGCGAGAGGATTTGCAGAAGCTAAACACTATTTCATCACAAGCACTAGAGAACTCTTTCCAGCTCTCTACCTTATCAATGTACATTGACAGTCAACATACGAGTCTTTAACTCAGTTCAATTTCTGTGGATATATATATGCAGACGTGTCTGCCTAAAATTCAGATTATTAGCAAATAATGTGCATGTCAGCACAATTTTCTCCTTCTGCAGAGCAAATACTTCACTTTTAGTAGGTGCTAAAGTCCATCCCTATTCAGCAAAGCTCTTAAGACATACGTAAGTGATTTGCTGAATCAAGGCTTTCATTACTAGCTTCTTCATGCAAACTGAGTGAAAGGAAGAGTGCATGAAGAAAAGGGTTTAGACCAGGACTCTCTGACACTAACAGTCTTTGGATAAGGCACTGGGAATCTAAGACAGAAAAGGAAAATTATCTCTAGCACACAGTGGAAACCTCTCCAGTTCAGTTAAAAGCACTTCAGTACACACAGTATCGTCATGAGGTTGCACCTGAGACCTAAGAAATGTCTAGGGCTAAAAATAAATGTTATGTATTCCTGAATACTCTCTGTCTTGCAAAGTGAGATCCTTGGTTGAACACATATCCTCAGTGAAATACTGATTCCAAAAATATACAAGCTCTAATCATTTCTGTGAAGAGAGGAAGAAACATAGTTTCAGCCAGCCAATAAGGAAAAGTTTGGACTTTTGCAAGTAATCCTAGCAAAAATGATGTGTGAGCAGAAAGGAAATGATGAGAGAATTTTCACAGCGTACTACCTGGTGGTATTTCATCTCTTGCCTCAGTCTCTGGATGTATTGGGTTTATGGGCCAGATGGATGTATATCAATATACTTATAACAGCAGCATTTAATAAACAATGGAAATGGAAGGAGAAGGAAATACAGCAAGAACTCTTTGTGCTGCACGTGATTTTTTTTTTTGTTTTCTATTTTAGCACAGAACTGTCACCTATACCATTCTCCAGGTTGATACTGAATTGTCATACTCCGTGGGCTGCAGCAGGAAAAGGATCCTGACTCCTCAGCCATTTGGTATGGACTGGTTGAACACCAGACTGAGCGAGGCTGGCAGGACTGACTAGCTATGCTCATGTTGCAGACCACTTCACTTGCATCTCTTCTGGGTCCTACATGATGCCCCTTTAGCCCTGAAACATAATCTTGTATTTGTTTTCTTTGTGCAAGGTGGTAGATATCATGACAGTCTTGTGTCACAGCTTTTTGGAGCAATTTTCTTCTAGCATGACGGAACTCCTCCAGAATGATGATGTTCTGGGCTCTAAGGCATGAAAAAAAGTGTATGGTGCTTTCAAGAAGCATTGGGAACTGGATTGGGAACTGGATCCATGTTCTGGATGGAAAAAGCCAAACTTAATACGTAATTATACAGACTTGTTGGAGAAGACCAAGAAGCAGATTACCTCTCAGTGGTTTGCTCTGGAAAGAACTAAGGCTATACCTGCACTGGCAAGTACTGCAGAGCAACAGGCGCAAATGTACAGAGAAAAATAGCTGGTGCTGGGGATCCAATATTGAAAGTACTCATGAAGTTTTATTTCAGACAGGCTCCATCCTGTTCCTATGGACTGAATGCCTATCCTTGGTCAGAGTCCATGAGGTGGATGCTCGCAATACATCTTTTAATGGAGTTTCATCCCATGTGAATGTAGGTTGAGCTCCGAGAGTGCTCTGAGAAGTGAACTAAAACACAAGATGTAAGCACAACTGCATGCTTCACGCAAAAATATGAGCCAGCAGTGTGCCCAGGTAGCCACGAAGGCCAACAAGATCCTGGCTTGTATCAGAAATAGTGTGGCCAGCAGGACTAGGGCAGTGATCATGCCCCTGTACTTGGCACTGGTGAGGCCACCCCTTGAGTACTGTGTTCAGTTTTGGGCCCTTCACTGCAAGAAAGACATTGAGGTGATGGAGCATGTCCAGGGAAGGGCAATGAAGCTGGTGAAAGGTCTAGAGCACAAGTCTCATGAGGAGCGGCTGAGGGAACTGGGGTTGTTGAGTCTGGAGAGAAGGAGGCTGAGGGGAGACCTTACTGCTCTCTACAGCTGCCTGAAAGGAGGTTGTAGCCAGGTGGGTGCTGGTCTCTTCTCCCAAGTAATAATTGTTAGGACAAGAGGAAATGGCCCCAAGTTGTGCCAGTGGAGGCTTAGATTGGATATTAGGAAAAGTTTCTTCACCAAAAAGGTTAAATATCTGGAGGTGTTTAAAAGACATTTAGGGACATGGTTTAGTGGTTGCACTTGGTAGTGTGAGGTTAACGGTTGGACTCAATGATCTTAAGGGTCTTTACCAACCTAAATGATTCTATGATTCTATTCTATGATTCTAAAACTGCATTTCTCATAGAAGTCAAAACCTTTGAATAGACAAACCTTAAGCAGACTTGCTCCACAAAAAAAGCCTGGAAGTTAACTAGCAGATGTTCAATGAGAATGCTTGAGACTGCATCATCTGGAGTGAAACAGGAAGTGAGTCAAAATGACACCGAGAACATCAAAACAGCACTGGCCCATTTACGGCAGAGCCTCTGAAACTCCAATTAGTAAAACTTTTCAGTGCTGACTGGCACAACACCGGCAGTTTGAAGGCAACATGCTAAGGATGTGGAGATTGCCTATGAAGGGTTTAGATGTGAAGGCAAGTAACTGCAGTTTGGAACAATGCATAAATTGTGGAGGCCACAAGGGGACGGAGAGGGTTGACATGGGCAAATCAATATGCAATGAAATTGGTCACTGCATGAGTCTGCTGGGACACACTGATTTTTGTTCTCAATACTTGCTAAGGCTTCTCCACATTTTCAAAGAGGCTAGCTGTAATTTTCACATATCCCTTATTTTGCCCTCAGGCTTGCACAGTTTCCCACAGAATTTACTCTTGATTCGCCTTACTCCTACACTTCCCTAAATGTCAATGAAGACTAAAGGAAATTTTTGTGATCAAATTTTAAAATCAATAGGGCTGCAGTTGTACAAGGACATGGAAGGTGCCTGTTCTCAGGCACTGAAACTGCAGGCATGCACTTCATTGCACTCACATCATTAAGTCCCCTTACCCTCTGAACAGGGTGGCTGCATCAAAATTGCTTATGGAGAACATGTTAACTCTCAAACTGTGTCAATATCTGGGCAAGCACAGGCTAATTTGGGTCAAAAGTGTGCCAGGATATGCTCCACCAATTTAGGAGTGTAATGAGTCAGTTCTAGTGTCCTTGGTACTGTTTAATTTACTAGCGTAGAAATTATATAGAAATTTTTCCATCAGCACTTGTAACCTCTGAATTGGATCCATGGGGCTTTTTACACATTTTGTCTGTTCAGCTTTGTTACAACAGCAAGATCCTATGTACAGTCTGCGGCAGTAGGAGAAAGGAACTAACAAATGGGAAATAATTTAGAATAGAGCACTGAAGTGATTGAAAAGCAAGGGAGACTGACTTGTGAAGAGGAGGACAACTGTTAGCATTTGAAGAGTTTAAAAGCCAAAGGGGAAGAAGAATTATTTGCAGGGTCCAGTAGAGTTTCACTAGGTGTAAAGAGCTGAGAATGAGAAAGGGATCTTTAGCAAGAACAGAGAGAAGCATTTCATCAACACTGAAGTGTGCTGGACCGTGAAATAGTCTCCTGAAATAAATGGTGGCAGTCCTACAGCTCGGGTCATTTTAAATTAGACTGGCCAAAATACTTGAGCGGATTCTTTAGGGAACAACTCAATACCGAGTCCCAGGGATGGCCATGTCAACCTCGCAGGCAGCTCTGCCGCTCGTGATAATTAGGCTCCACCACGCTGCCATGAAAAGAGTGCATTTGAGCGCTGTTTGACACTCATGCAGCACCAGATCTTTCACTTACGGGGCTTGTCATGGTATCGTGTTATTTATACATTACTCTGAGTCAAAAAGTCTCCGTGAAAAGGCAGGCAGAGCCCTCATAAGTCAAACCCCTGGACTATTGAAGCTGATGAAAAATATAAAATAGCTTGCATTAAACCTTCTAAACTGCTAGCATCAGTGAGAGATTTTACTGAAAATACCCCTCAGCAAGAAATGATACGCAGTAATGAGTGAACAAGGAACATGTTTGAACTAACAAACACAGTCTGACAGACTCTGTGGGGCTTTTTTTGTTTTATTTTTATTGTATTTTATTTCCTGTCTACTTACAAAATGCTTGACTGACAGGCACGGAGGCTGGCATCTATCATTTCTCTTCAAAACAGATAGGGAATGAACATCAACATTTCTCAACACCGACTCAGAGGGAACAACCTTTCCTAAAAATAAAAGCATTTCCCTCACACCTGTTGCCACAGCCTACCCAACTCTCCTTCTCTTTAGCCAAGAGAAGCATCAACTAAAATGAAGCTCTGTTGATGTGTTTTGCTTTTTTCACAATATCCTCAACTGATGATTAGAAACTGGATGGAGGTATTCTTGCCATATACTCACATGCCAAAAGTTAGCAAAGCGTCACCAGAGAGCATTGGGTCTTATGCTCTGATGACCATATAGTACTGGAAATAACTGTCAACCTCCTCACATCACCCAAGTTAATGCCTGAGTTCTGCATTAAATACAAAAAGAAAGAAATGGAAACCTGTGCAAATACCCCGGGGAGCAGGAGGGATCCTTCTTGCTATTTACTGTGTTTTCTTACTGAAATAAGGAAGGAACAGGCTAAAGAACTGATTATCTCTATTCCCGCTGAGATGTAGGATGATGCTTTCAGCCTCGTTTTATAGGTAAATGACTTAAGGTCAGTATGACCAGTGCTCAGGGCACATGAAGAGTTGATGGCACAGTTGGCACTTGAACTAATTTCTCCAAATGCTTTCCTAGCGCCTTTCCACTGGGGGACTCTCCATGGCTGCACAGGCATTTGCAACTGATGATCTCCAGTTTGCGATGTCTGTCCAGTCCGTAGTGATTAATCATTAAACTGTTTTTCAGCTAGACTTATCTTGTATTCATTTGGTCTGAATGACTGACTTCCTGATTGCTAAGTAATTTGGTAACTGCAGTTATCTGTATAAACTGACCAGCATCTGCTGATTTTCAGGGCTGAGAGGTGATGTGGTTAGTCCTGGTAATGTCATGTTTGGTAGATGCCAAAATGGGCAGCTGCCTACCTCCATGGAGTGAGCTCTTACTGCTGCTGCTCTTCGTGTGGAGCAGAGAGAAAAAGGGCTATTCCTCACTCTTCATGGGAGGAGAACTCCTGTTGCTGTGTTAGCAGCCAAGAAAACACAGGAGTGGGATGGGAGAGTGCTGTAAGAAAGGAAAGAGGTTTGTGGAGGAGGTGGGACAAGCTGATGGTGACTCCAAGGAAATGGTGGTGGGGTCTAGGAGGGGTTCGTCTTATCTTCCATTCTCATTCCCTCTTGGGAAGCTGTCTTCATGGGGAGGATCACTGGAGGCTCTCTGAATCAATATGGCATTTAGCATCTTTTTTTTTATAGGTCCTTCCAGTCACCAGATGAAATTCTGAAGTTCCCCATTCAATGACTATCCATTTCTTCTCAAAGTTTTACCTCCTTCCATTTTTCACATGACCACAGGTGCCAATGAAAGGCATGGGACGCTAAATTATATATATTTGCTATGACAGAGCTTGTGCCAGCACTGAGCACTGACAATGCACATTACAGTTCAGCTCATGTATTTCTGATGGCACATTTTACAGTGCTATATATAAAGGTGTTATGGCATCTATTATTCACTGCCAATACAGTTCAAGTTAAAATAGGTTTTATATAACAGTTCAAAGCAATATTTTAAGAAATAACACTTGTGTCAAGGCTGCTGTGTCCTACCAGATTTTGACATTTCCAAGCAATAAAGATCTTTATCCAAAATGTAAGGTTTTGGTGAGACTTCTCCCTTGCAGACTTCTCTATTTTTAATCTGAAAGCAATAGCAAAAGAAGCACATTTAAATAAAATGAACAGCCAGCTGAACTTTTGACACGGCTGTTATCTTTCTAGGTGGAAACTGTGAACGTTGAAAAGTGCCTCAAGGGATGTTCATGACAGAGAACAATGTACCATTAACCTCAACCTCTGAAGAGATTCTGGAGATGTGGAAAACACACAAGTGGGCAAGAGTCATTGGAACATTAAGAAGATGTCTATTATGGGCACAATTTTATATCTGTTTTTCAGGACACAAGATGGGAAGAGAATTTATTTCCTCATTTCTTTAGCAATGAAAAAAGGTTTTATATCTGTTCTTGCAAAAAGGGCAAATTCAATGTCTCTTTCAAAAAAAAAAAAAGGCCCATTATTGGTACTAACACCTTTATCTTCTCCAAAGTTGTGTGCTAATCAGTATGGCTGAGAAGATATGATGATCTAGCAATGCCCTGTGATCTCTTCTGTGCTGCTTAAGATCTACATGTTTCTGGTGCGAGGTATACAGAAACATAAAAATCCCAGCAAGACCAATCTACTTGCATGAGATATGTTTTGCACAGCTCTGTTCTTCATTCTGGTCCCCAAAGAGCAAAGGAGAACAAATGCTACACATCGATTTGGCAATAAATTTAGTTTGTTAGCTGTGTTTGACAGTTAGGAATAATGTTTCCTTTTAACCTTACTGGTTTTGAAACCATATTGGAAAAAAGTTGTAAGGGTGACCATGAGCTCAGTGAGTCCCTTCTCTATATACTCACAACTTCTAATGAAGTCAGGGAAGTTTTAATGTGCAAGATGAGTCCTTTCACAAGAAATATGTTTGTGCGGGTCAACAAACAGAAAAACAAACCCCAGTGAAAATGATTTAAAAGGACCATCTGCTTATTCAAATACAGCTGGGAAGAAGTACAACACAATCCAAAAAAACATTTCATTTTCATTATATCTTTTTCAAAAAAAGATTTTAAATAAAATACTATTGGTCCTAAATGTTTTCCTCCTGAGGAGAAATGTTTAAGCTACATTTGAAATAATGCCTGTGGAATGCAATCCTCCTTACAGGATGAATATGAATCTTGGATAGCAAAGCAAAATGAATGCAGTTATGATGGAGATGATAGGTAAAAAAAAAGGTAAAAAGAAAGTATACAAATTCTTAAGAAGCAGAAGGCTGAAAAACATTAAGAGCTTAAATTGAGTAAGCTATTAGCTACCTAAGTTGAGTAAGTTATTCAGAGGTTAATTCATATTTGGCAGAAAGCTACACAGGCTCTACCAAATCAATAGATACGCAACCTGTCCAATACATGATGTTGCATTTATTTAGAAGTTATGTAGGGCTGGGACTGGATTCACTTAACTCACCCAAAATAACCCACCATGGCCACGTGGTCCAGTGCAACCCCATGCAGAGCTATCAGCTTGTGGCACAGAAATGGTATTTAACCAGAAAAATAAGGACCTCTCTAAGGAGACATGACTGCACCTCTTCATTTTCCAAAGTTGGTGTGCTTGAGGCTGGCTTGGGGCTTGTCATTCTCCACTGCCTAACGAGCAAACACTAAATGTGCTGGTTTGTTGGTTGTTTTTTTGTTTTGCTTTGTTTTTTTTTTTTGTTTTTTATTTTTCTGGGAAGGACAGAGGGCAACATAAAGATGGAAAGAAAAAGGCAGTGACTATATTTCAAACAAAAGGATCACAACAATATCCTTTGTCTCCACAATACCATTTCAGAAATACCTTGGCATCCATCCTTCTTGAACATCAAAGTGCAGGAACATCCCAAAACATGTATTTTCTTGCCACAAATTTCCCTAGAGTTTTTGCTGGTGGATGCAAAGAGACTCCTCAAGTATGAAAGGATAATTCACACCCAAGGATACTCCGTGTGAGAATATTCTGTAATAATTTTATCCCTAGTAATACACACAAGTCCACAAAGTTCAATCATCTCTGTTCAGCAAACCATATCAGAAATTAGACATACAGTAACCTTGACCCACTGCTATAAAACTATCAAAATTTCTTCCTTATAGTGTTGAATCATATGTAGGTATCACTTTTTGCAAACAGAGGTCAATGCCTCAAAGCACCAGCCTACAGCAGGAACGTTTGTCCCCTTTTTGCACTGTTAACTCAATCACAATTCCTGCTACACCGCAACCAAAATCTATTCTGATAAAATTAGCTCAATCCAATTAAGGGACAAAGTATAGTCCTTAATTAAATGTTCTGATTATTCTGAAGTCCTCTTTTTTTTTTTT
>VXBL01005558.1:339357-363687 GCA_013400195.1 Aramus guarauna
GTTTAGGCCTGTGAAAGCATACAAATTAGAAAGATTTAAAATGTTCTGGCTTTACTCATTTATTGCTTAAATTTGAGTAACAAGAGTTTCCCAAAAGCATAAAAAGAGAAGTATAAAAAGAAAAATGTGGGATGTTTAACTTATTCAGACCTTTTTGTTCCTTTTTTCATATTTTATTTATAGCACTTCTTAAAAAAAAAGGGAATAAAAATAGTATGTCTTCTTTTAACTACATTAAGAACATCCAAATACTTTGATAAAGCAAAAATATTCAATTATTTGAAAAAGTTAATGAGTTATTTCCTTTTGTCTACCTGTTATTCTCTGTAATGGTAAAGCTGAATTTTTTCTGCCTATGACGAATTCCAGTTTCAAGTTTGCACGCACAAAGAAAGTTGTTTTGCTGCAGAACCAAGCTCAATTAAACTACCTCACTACAAATTCTGTCATGGAAGACCCACTAAAAAGAAAAAACAAACCCAACCCCAAAACATGTTGGCCCTTGAACATTGATTAATTCTTGTCATTTTCATTTCTGGTGGGTTGACCCTGTCTGGATGCCAGGTGCCCACCAAAGCCACTCTCTCACTGCCCTCCTCAGCTGGGCGGAGGAGAGAAAATATAACAAAAGGTTTATGGGTCGAGATGAAGACAGGGAGAGATCACTCACCAATTAACATCACGTGCAAATCAGACTTGACTTGGGAAAAAAATGAAGTAATTTAATTTATTATGTATAAAAACAGAGTAGGATAATGAGAAAATAAAAACAAAATCTTAAAATACCTTCCACCAACCCCTCCCTTCTTCCAGGGCTTAACTTCACTCCCCATTTCTCTCCCTCCTCCCCCCCCAGCATCACAGGGGGACGGTGAATGGGGGTTGTGGTCAGTTCATCACACATTGTCTCTGCCGCTCCTTCCTCCTCAGGGGGGAGGACTCCTCACACTCTGCCCCTGCTCCATCCTGGGGTCCCTCCCACAGCAGACAGTCCTCCACCAACTTCTCCAACGTGAGTCCTTCCCACGGGCTGAAGTTTGTCATGAACTGCTCCAGAAAGGGTCCTTTCCGCAGGGTGCAGTCTTTCAGGAACAGGTCATATAAATTTCTAATTCTTCCTCCTACCACTGATTTCCATTTTTAGAAACACTTGATAATCTCTCCCATGTTTAGTGATGCTGTACCAGCAGCCATGTAAATTAGCATTTCCTTCATCATACCGAGCAATGCACACCACAAGGACTCCGCACTTCCAGCTCGCAAGCCCATGATGAGAGAAGGTTACTGACCTCAATCTGCTGAATGGCCTCTTCCCGCTGACGAATGGCCTCCAGATCCTCTTCTGTGATTTCTGAGAGCAAGGCTTGCTCCTGGCTCTGGTTCTGCCACATGCCATCTCCTCCGTTAAAGATCTTCTCATCATCAGGTAGGTCAGAGAAGGGGGTCCTAGGGCTCTGCTGAGATGGGAGAACAGAAAGAAAGCAAAGGAAGTGTAATTATTGTTCAGTTTTATCCAGTCTTCTTATGGGAAAAGAAAGAGCAATAAAATAGATCGTATAAACAGTGGCAAAAAGGTGAAGAGGACAAGAGTGAGTTACATGACAGGACACATATCAAGTCTTGAAGGAAGTTAGAACCTGAAGCCAGATCTCCTGCGCTACAACTGAGCCCCAGCAACCAGCTTCAATTTTCCAACAGTTCTGGCAGAACAAAACATTTACGTGCATCTGGAAAATGACACATTTACCTTCTTGATTTTCCTGCAAATTCTTCTGGAATTAGATACTTTCTCAGTCAGACATAAAGCCTATGCATTTGCCTTGAAGACTTTATGATCCAACACGCAACACTGAACATAACAAAGGATGCTATCTTGTCTATTTATGAGATAAACTAAATACAGATTAAAAAAAAAGGAAAATCATTATAGTAATGTGACTACATAGTCATCAATTTAAGCCACTCACAGTTCCATGGTGTTCATTCTATAGTTGACTTGATTTTGCCGACACATCAGACACCGCTTTCTAGGTAGCTAGATGTTCATACTGCCTTTGGGAGCTGTATTTGTATTCAGAACCAGATTAAGAGTCTATTCATGACCTAGATGTTTCTAAACTGCAGGTAGGGCAGGTTTAACAAGGTCTTCTCCTCCTCCCAGACTTTAGCTTCTGTGCCTATGGAGGTGTTAAGTTCAGTCTAGACTGGACTCAGAGAATGAACCAATGCAAGGTTGGCATGGAGAATCAGGAAGCTGAGCTCAAGTCCTAAACTAATAGGTACTGCTGAATACTCAAATCCTAAAACTGCATGAGTATTTCACTTCAAACAATGCACATGGTCCTTTAAACTGGCCTTGATCTGAGCTTTGACTCCTAATCAAAAGTTACAATAAAAAAGCAATCCAACTGCTTCCGACAGTGAAGTTGAAAGAAGAAATGGCAGTTGCTCCAGCACATTCTTGTCCTGAATGTCCCTAAAGTCCCTGAAAGCTACAGGAGAAAACAAGCACAAGAATTCTGGAGGATGTTCAGTTCTCTGAATCTGGACTTACCTGAAGCATAAACACTGGGGCTTTTCAACAAGTTGGGCCTGAGAAATAATGGTCTTTGCTCTTGCTGTGGCTAAGTTTTCAAACATGCCAAGTGCCCTGAATTCCCACAGGGTGGATAGGAAGCAAGGCCATCGGGCAGCTTCCTGGAAGGGCACAGTAGGACCGGAGAACTGGAAGAAGTGGGAGGACTCAAGTGGAAGTTGCAGTGGAAGCAATGCCACATGATCACAGCAAGAACAAGAAGCTTAACCAAGCATGCATGAGGGAGGCAGGGGAATGAGGGAAAAAAAAAAGTCACTTGGAACGTGTTTTACGTCTTGCTTGTTTGCTTAGAGATGTGTCTCCAAGGAATTGTGAAGGAGGCATAGAGAAATGGGTAATATTAACTCTTGCAATCACATTTAGACACTCTTGATCGCTAGATTTTGAAGAATATCAGGCCTCTGGAAACTCTTATTTAACTCTTTAACTCTTCTTAAATTCTTTAAAAAGTGTATAATTTCTGCATTTAGAAACTAAAGAATTTTTGCAGTTGCCTAAATCTAGACTTTGCCTTATGAAATTAATTTGTTATTGTCACTATCATCTAGTTGCAGATGAAGGAAATTATACAATGTGATGAAGGAAGAGGGGTGATAGAAGAAGTAGAGGCATACATAAAAATCAGCAGTAAACAGTCAAGCACTTCTCAAAAATATAAACAGAAGATTAAAATCTTTGACATTAATGTCTTCGTTTCACCTTCTGCTTCCCTGGGATCTGCTATCTACAGAGAAAGGGTGTGTTACAGGAAGGAAATAATCATTTAAAATTAGGTTAAAAATTCATTTACACTTTAAAAGACATATTTTAATAGGATTAAGATACTCTGGGGGTGTTTTATTCACTAATTATTACGTGCCTTGGACACTAATTTATCTGGTAGAGTGTTTCACTGCCAAAAATATATATTAATGGACTCAGGAAAAAAAACCCTTGGGGTATTCTAATGCTTCATTTATAGTGACAGAGGTGTCCTCTCATCTTCACCGGTGGGCTAACTAGGCTATGCAGAGGCAGTTATACCGCACAAGACCACGTAGACTGGAAGAGTACGAGTGTCTGCCCTCTGAAGACGCAGGAAAACAGTGATCTAATGAAATTCTTGTACTGTGGTCACAACACGAATGCTGTGCCACGGACCTAAATGCACATGAATGGACGCTTAAAGCCATGCTTTCCTACATAGATATGCATTTCAATGGAAGATAACGAATTTAGAAGTTTTCAAATGTTTCCTGTTCTGTTCTGATGCGGGAGCACAGGATTAACGGGAGAGCCAGCAATGCAGCAACCAGCTAATTATATTAGTCTACGTAATACCACGGTTCTATCACAAATATGCTCGATCTTGGCCTGTGTCAACTCTATTAGTCATCCTCATTTGTTGGTCCTGGTATATGTAAATAATGCCCCCCTCCCAAATAATCCAGATAGTGCAATGCAAGTGATTCTGCTCACTCATCTCATACAACAGCCAGCTATTCATGTCTTTAAATAGATAATGGTCTAGACACAGATGTTTTTCTCTAAACAAAGTAGTGCCTTAAGTTAATTTCAGAGCTGCTGAAGGCAATTATGTGAGTTTGTATCTTTAACATCTTTCAAGAAAACCCAACCACGGCTGCTGAATGAGTGAGTAAATCAGGAAACAATGGGATGCAGGGGGGGCTGAAATTTCCATCCAGACATAAAAATGGCTCCATAGTAACTTTAAATATAGTCACCATGACCTGCTATCAGGACATGTATAGCGGCTGGCTGTGCTAACAAATTAAAAGTGGTTTTGCGTTTGTTGATGGTACAGAGCCCCTCATTTCTGCGATAAAGTAAACAAGCCCTAGATTTGAAAAAGTGAAAAAATCTAATGACTTTTAATACTTCTGACTGAAAACTGCACATAGCTTCTTTTGTCAGTAGTCTTCATTCACTTTTGAGTTGTGCTCATTGCCATGACTGACAAAATATTTTATTTATAGCAAGAAAAGATATGATGGAGGGCACTCACTGAGCCTCCACAGATAAAGTTCGTTTTGACAATGCCCTGCAAGGGGCCATAAATCCCCATACAAGCATTTCCACATTAAATTTGATTTAGTACCAAATTTTATGCCCTGTGAATCTCTGCGTAATTTTCTGTTGGATTTCCTTTCATAAATTGTTAATTGGATGTGTTTGAAGTCGTACTTTTGTTGAAATTTGCCTGTCGCGGATTTTTGTCAGGAGGTATCTATAAACCAAACTCTGCTTGTGAAAAAAATGATAGGAGAGAAAAAGTTGAGTGTATCTGATAAGCTCAGTAGTTCTTTTAAAGCTAAATTCTTAGGACTAAGGGTCATAATGTGCTGTTATTCATCACATGTGAAAAATTATGCCCAGGCACAATATCTTTTCTGTTGGATAAAATCATTTCACTAAGATAAAATCGTTGCTGCTTACAGCTACATTTTTTTTATCAGATTTATTCTACAAATGGGGAGATGTTACATGCAGCTGCTGATAGGAAAAAAAAAAAAGGAATAAAAAAAAAAAAAAAAAAAAAGGTTTTATCTGGATGGTGACAATTTCTACCAGTATCTGTACTTTATCAGCAGTAACATCTTTGCATCAGAAGCTGCATGTGTGAGACCCCTCCGAAGATGACCCCCTCCCAGCCCTCACTCCCCATTTGTATATTAGAAGGGTCAGAAGAGGAGCGTTAAACACACAGTTTCTTCTCCTTGTACACAGCAATATCACAAGTTTTCCAACCCATGACACATAAAGTCACCAAGCAAGGGACTGAAATGACCTCTCCTCTAGTTCTCACATGTTCTTTATTCCACCCAGAAGCAGAAGTCTAACATGAACTCCAACTAATATAAAACCAACCAGCCTTGATGGTTCCTCTTCAGAGAGTCTGGGAATCTCCTCTAGCTGTAAGATGTGTGCTGGTACCACCTCAGTCCTATAGCTCCCTTTTACATCTCTAACTTTAATGATGCCATTTCTGATTGCTCATTACAAGATTGTTCCCTTATCAGAAATTAAGGACATGAAATGTTGACTGGAGATGGATGAGAAATGGCCCTTACCACCAGTGAAATGTTCAGTGATTTCAATGGAAAAATTATTTTCCACACCTCATCAAAATGCGAAGATACAGAGAAAAATTATAGGACAGAGAGAGAGAGACATACACTCTGTCCATCTCTGGTTAGCTAGAAATCAAATAATTAATGTTCGCTGCAATAAAACGGTCCTCTCACAGTCTCTCCAAAAAGAACTGTAAAAGTTGATGTAAATAATTAAGATTTATTTGAGCTGGATTTACAGATTGTCCATCAGACAAATAATGATACACTACTAGGGCAGGAGGATGAAGGGCTGAGGAAGACATTGACACACTTCTGCCTTCAACTTTGGCATGAAGGAGGTTGAAGAGGAGACTTAATTGAGCTCAGTAACTAAAATTAGACAATGTGAACCCTTTTCTACACCATCACCATCCACACTGACTTCAACCAGGAGTTGTGTCCTGGAGAGGAGAGTTTCATTTCTGACTGTATGTGAAAACATGGGAAGAGGATACTAATGGAGTATCTTAGGACACGTGACAAGAGCTGCTGGTACCGTCAAAGTGGGGAAGGTGAGTCTCCTAACTGGACTGAAAACCTAATTTTGGAGAATAAGAAGGAACGCAAGTAAATTTTTTCTGACTACTTCTCCACTCACATGCACATTTCAAGCAGCTGGAATTGTCCTAATCATCACTTGGTTGTAAGACACTTGAGGCTGCCTTGATATGTACAGCACAGTTCATAAATTCATTGTTATCTCCAAGTTTATATGAGCACAGGTAAAAGAAGTCTCACTCCCATAAGCTAAATTTGTACTACATACTGCAGGTTGTTCCAAGGAAACCTTTTGCAACCTTGAAAATAGAGTATTTTAGAGGTCTTACGGGACTCAGGTAGTAAACCAAGGAAGGTTGCTCTGTCTTCTCCAATCTCCAGAAGCCTCCTGCACCTCTAGCAGGGATATGGCTAGCTCAAGCAGTAATCAACACACCTCCCACACCTTCTGAAAACTATCACATCTCCTTGGGTAACATTTTGGCTCTGGCTTTCACACAAAATGCAAATGCAGAGATGTTTATCTCTTGCTTTATAGTATGTATAGACATATAAACAGCCAGGCTACACTTTATGAGCATATCCTATTCTCACTAGCATCCAGGCTTAGAGATTCACATTTTATTGCATGTAGAATAATGAGGCCGGAGTGCCTGCATTAAAGATCAATAAAATACTTTACATTGAGGGCCACTGTGCAGAATAGTGCCGTAGTTACGCTCCTGCCTGTGCCTGATATATTTTTAGCAGCACATTGGCGCTGCAAGCTGTCCGGGACCAAAATGGCATGGAGCAGCCAGTTTGGTCTTGCCTATCTACAATGTACAGGTAGGTTAAGAAGACAGATAAATCAGATTAGATGATCTTTCTCAAACCATCCTTCCAAAACGACTAACCTTGCAGACTCGATATGATTTAGAGTTGTATCTTGCCAAGCAAAAGCCCAAAGCAATTACAGGTAGAAAGGCCTCAGGCAGGCACAGAACAAGCAGTCTGGGACTTCTAAATCTTTTAGAGGAGTGAAATAGCGATATTACAACTTTGCATTATCTTTCACACAGAAGATCACAGCAGTGATTGGTAACCTGAGCTATGTTATCTTACGAGAGGCGCTTCCCACAACAGGGAAAGAAACGCAATCACAGATTAACCATTGCTTGCTCTTCCCTTTCGCTCAGACATGGGCACATTTAAAACTACTGTAACAAGTACAACTTTGAAGCGAGCTATTTTCAATCCTTCCTGCATGCATCACTAGCATAGGCAAAGAGAGAAATGCATTCAGCATTTTCTTCAAGTTATGTAAATTTGATTACTCTGCACCAATGTAGCATGAGAAAAAACAGCATGGGGAAATTAGCATAAAGGGAAGGGTTGAAGTGCATTTTTATTTAAATTAACTAGAATCTCTCATGTGTTTCTGTCTTCACTCTTGATCAAGTTGTTTACTTTTGAATGATGTGAACCTGAAATTGAGCAAGAAAATCACTATTTCTACCAGCTTCCTGCTACGGAATCTGCAACAAATTACTAGTTTTAGGGAAAATGTAATAGCAGAAACTACTTTGCTAGTTCATTTTTCAGCATTTATAAATTTAATTGTTCAATCCTCTGCAGTCATGAAGACTAAGAAAACCCATTTAGCTTCCTGGAACTTGAAGAGACTTAGTAACAGTGGACCTAGTTCATACCTCCTACTGTTTTCTTCTTCTTTATTTTTCCTTCAAGACTTTATTACTTCACCAAATTCATTCTGAGAAATCCTGACCTCATCACCTAGGGCTGCTCTAGTTCAGAGTCGATCTTACTGTACTCAGGGTGAGAGAATTAAATGACACGTCCGTGGCAGATGAAGAAAAAGAAAATAAGCCAGGGGCCTGAGGTTTAGCTCTCTGATAACCAATGTACTTTTAAGAAGCACAGAATATTTTCACCCCAAGGTGAAGACCAAATTTAGGAGGAATGGCTGTCCTACCAGGTGGTAGGGGCTGGCACTGGTATTTTGCTCATAGAGATCATCAGCTTTTAGGGCAAACGTCAGTTGATCATGAGGGCTACATTTTCTGGAGTGTTTTCACCCTGCATAATTCTTACAGGTACCCCGTAAGGGAAGTAAGGGGAAGTTTGCTCTGTTCCTATTTCCAATCCTTCTCCTTTTTTTCTCTTGATTTGGCAACTTTATCTACCATGCAAATAGATGGTCCCTTGGCAATGTGAGTGAAATGAAACAGCAACAGTGAAGAGAGGTATAAATTTTCCCTCTCTGTAATCTAACATCCTTTTCTTTTCAAACCCATTTCATTGAAGGACTTAAGTCAGATCACACATCTCTAAATCCATTTTTCTCAAAGCCAACTGAATGCGATATCACCAGCTTCAGGTGGCATCTCTGTACATGCAAAGCAAGTGGATAAATGCTCCTTTAAGACTGTCACAAAGGAGAGCATTCACCGGTATTTTTACAGCATCACATCACATTTCTGAAGCCGTTCGTGCCCTTTCCCTAGCTGTCTGAATTATATTCTCATAATTCTCCATCTCTGCAGAACTCTGCTGCTGGCATAGTATTTTGGCTGGCACTGCTGGCTGAGAGCTGTACTGTACGTCGTCCCTGGATCCTGATGCTATGCAGAAAACTCCCTTGCCTGCAGCTCCCTCGCTGAACATCTGAAGCACCCGGCATTTGTGTAAATGGACCACTCTTGCAAGAGCTCACAGACACATCAAGACTGTCTAGAAAGAGCCATGTTGTCTCTGTCTCCTGACGTATGTGCCATACAGCTGGTGAGCAGGTCCCTGCTAGAAAGGCAAACAAGAAGGAGAATGAGTCATTGGCTTACTCGTTAACACCTGTCTAGTGCAAAAAAAAAGTGAGAAGTCTTTTTCCTGGGTTCACAGGAGGCAAGAACCACATTCAGCTTGCTTTCCTGCATCAGAGACAACCCCTAGCACGGACCCAGTGCCACTCTGTAGCGTGCAGCAGTGGAAAAATAGGAAGATGCTGCAAATAAAAAGTATGTGTGTTTTCTTTCAAGAAATTGACTGCTTTTGTACAACATGGAAGGTATGAAAATGGGGAGACTTTCTGAATCCTAGTAGCTGCTATGCAGAATGGAGCATTTGAATTTGCATGTTAGTGGCAAAACCGGAGTATGTTTTTATGCCATGCACTTTGGAGGAGAGTCACTCCTGTTAATCCTCATCTCCTTCTCAGGTTTTTTTTGGATTACTCAGCCACTTTTTTTTTTTTTCAGAAACATGGTTGACTCCCACAAAACCTCTTTGGCAGCAATCTTTTAATATCTTTTTGTTACTGGTCTTTGGCAGGGTTTCAGTGGATTGCTCAGTGTCCAAGCAAACGTTCATAGCCTGGTGCTGAGGAACACTCTCATTTAGTGACTGCTCTACAAAACATCTGCCCATTTCACAGCCCCTGCACTGTGCGTGTTCACAACACTTAGCTAATGCCCAAAAGCCTGATCCAAAATTAGGACAAAAATTTAGAGGAAGCTTCGCACCACTCATCCGGAGGAGCGTTGCTGAACTTTATGAGGGGAGGTGGTCAGTTGATGAGGATGGGGACGGAGGGACAAGACAAAGGTCCTCCCTCTTTGTGAGAGTGGGGTCCACCTTTCTGGGAGAGAATGAGAAAAGTGGGGGATGACCTTGGAGTGGCAGGATGGGACAACACCTGTTCACCACTTGACAGCTTCTAGCAGCACCTATGGAAAAGCTCCAGCTCAAATAACACCAACACTGTACTGAGAAAACAGCAAGAAGCTGCAGCACAGAAATGACTTAACTTTGCACTGGGACAACAGCAATGCCTCTGCAGGCACACAGAACCTATTTTCACTGACAGGCTCTTCTCAGTAGCCTTCTTTTATCTATCAGATTTCACCATAAGGAATCGAGACATAAAATTGTCTGTTAACAGCAATTTTTTTTCAGCATTAACTCAGAACAAATAGGGGAGTTGTCAAAGGCTGGAAACCTAAAAACATAAAGTCAAAGAAATGATCAAGCAAAAGAGTCAGAGCCAGGCAAAGTCCATCAGAGTAATTAATTGGTGGCATCTCCACCTGAGGAAGCAAGCTCTCGATTGAGAGAAAATCAAGCCAGTGGAGTCCAGGGCAGGATTGGTCCCATCTGAAATTGCTACTCCAAGCAAGCATGAAGTCAGCAGCACACACTGCAAGGCAGAGCATCAGCAGAGAAACCAAACAGATCAAAACCAGAAGATTGGACGTTCAACAAGAAGGTGTCTTTGACAGACCCTTTGTATGTGCCTAGCAGTGATGGGAGAAGAGGGAACAAAAGTTCGAGTTTCCTCAATGCCATGTAAACCTTTTTTTAAAAAAAAATTACCTGTAAATTTGCTACAGTAAAGCCTATTGATTCGAGTCTGATTGCAGGCAGCTGCTTGTTAGGTACTACACTAACACTATACACAAGCCCTTAATTGCTTTTCTTCAGGACATTTTTGGTTTTAATTAAAATACAAACAAAGGTAATAAAAGTGTTAAAAAGACACAAAATGACAGACACCTGCAAGTGAAACAAGAGACACCAACTGAATCAAAATGAAAATATTGAAAAAATCTAATTTGGGACTATATAGCAGTGCTGCTAAACAGCAGGCTGTGATGGATCAGTGACATGAGCTGTGGTCAACCTCTGGTGAACCTGTTCAGAACGGCCAGACAGCATGTAAAGGGCTCGCCCTGGCTTCTCTTTTCAAGAGGTTTGATGAAAACTTTCTATCTCCAGAGAGATCTAATTAGACTGAGCTTTTTGACCAGAACTGAAGCTGTCACAAGCATCTCAAATAAAGTGAGATTTAGGAAAGCAAAGATACTGTGAAGATGATGGAGGAAGTAATCAATAACAAAGAGTAGATAATTATGTTGGGCTACTTCCCAACACAGGCAGTGTTGAAGATTTGCCTTCCTTTCTTCTAGGGTCTCTTTTTAGATTATTTAACAAAGGATAAATCCAGGCAAGTGATCCTGGCATGTAGTTTTTGTGAAAGCTCCTTACCGCACTTAAGTTGTACACGCAGTTGACCTTAAACACAGGTGGATGGATATTTCTCCACTGGTTTTGCTAGAGATGGACTTGGGAGCAATCACAAACCCTGTTAGGGTTAGGAAAGCTGTTAGGAAAGCCATGAAGACAATCCCAACACAGCTTGAGTGGGCTGTGTTTTCAGCCAGCTCAGCTGGATCTGGAAGAATGCATCTGCTATGCTTATTATAGAGGTTCTGCTATTCCTCTTGGGTCAAGAAAATAACCAAGGCCAGGAAGCACAGTCTTTATAGTTTGTTTGTTTGGGGTTTTTTGTTTGTTTTGTTTGTGTTTTTTTTTCTTTTTTTTCCTCATAAACTTAGAAAACAAAATAGGGCTTTAGAAGACCAAGCAGCTTTTTTTCCTATGTTACTTGCTGTTTCTATATGCTGAATTCAGGAATTGCTTAGAGAGTCAGTTCCTTGGTCTCCTTTAAGTGACATGTCTGCTCAAGCCAACAAGGTCTGTGCTGTAAGTGTATAACCTAACAAATAGAAATTCCTTTCATTGTCTTCCTACTAAACTTTTTCATTTTGTTTACTTTCCCTCCAAACATGGTATGTTCCAGCTCATGGGACACAATCTTCCAATTGGCAGTGCTGAGAGGAAAAGCAGATACTTGGAAATTAGCATTTGATTCTAGTAGTTGTATTCTTAAGTGTGTAATTATGGTACAGCACTGCACAACAGAGCCTATTTAGACAGGGACTTTTGCAACCAACAGGTCTGTGGCATTTGTTTCTAAAGACATGTTTTCAGTGAAATAAAGATCACATTTTCAACTAAATGATGAAATGGTTGCTATCCCTCTAAGAGTGCTTTGTCTTTGGAAGGACTTCTCCCCATTCCTCCTACCTGTCCTAGACACATCCATGCTGGAGGAGATGAGTCTGGTTCTTTCTTCTGACCAGTGATAGTCCCTGTCTAACATAGTCTAATCTCTCAACCTATAAATAACCTTTAAAAACCATAAAATTCAACTGAAGGGAGTTTAATGCTTGCCCTGATTTTTGTGTGCTGTGACATCAAGGAGTGACATGGATCTGAGGACACTGATTTACCAAAAATATTTAGCAACCAGTCAACTCAAGAAAAATGAAGAGTGACAACTTGAATTGCAAGTCAAATGAAGTCAAGATATTTACTGGCTTAAAAGAAAAACACAAGAACAGCAGCAAGAAAACTATATTTTTCCTCAAGAATGACGATCTAGTTATTACAGATCTAGACAATGTGTCAAGAAAGAGAAAATAAAGATATTAGGTAAATTCAGTCACAGATATGTATTTGTGACTAAAATGCCTGCAAAGAGAAATAATGAAAATGCGAAGCGTATACATTGCTAAAGGGAACAAAATCTTGTTTCTGAATTACTTTGTCCAGGGAGAATTAAATAGGAAGAGTTCAGCAGTTTGCTCATTTATCCTCTATGAGTTCTTTATAGGGCAAGATGAAGTGAATTTAACCTTCCAAAGAGTGACAAGAAATAGGAAGTGCCAGCAAAGGAAAGCAATGCAGACCAGCTTTATTATCCTCATGTGCTCCATGCTGTCTCTGTGATATACATTTACGGAGATGCTAACCTTTCTTTAGCTCAAGCGTTCAGTCCCATACCGCACGATTAGCATACAGGCTTGATGAAGGCTTTCATGAGGATTGAAAAGCTACCTAAAATTCAGGGAAAGGATTAAGATAAAAAAATGCTGAAAAGTTTTCAGCTCAGCACCTCTGGAACATGACATGTAACAAAATTGTCCAAAATTTGTGCATTCTGCCAGTGAGCATCAAGACAGTGTCTTAACTGTGTCAGAGGCAGAAGAAGCCACAGTTAAATATTCAGATAATTTCTACCACACATTTTTATTGGGCCATTATTATTTATTTTACTTATGTTTTAACTGTGCTATTGACTTTCCACACTGATGGGGCATTAACCATCCACACAACTGTTCTTTATTAGCTTTAGCACTTAACCTACATGTTTCCTCCCTAACATCAGGCCATTCTGACTTCTATCATTTAGCATGGTGAATAATTCACCTGATCTTCATGTATATTTTCACCTTGAAAGTATTTATAGACTGTAATCATGTCTCTATTGATACTTTCTTCTAGACTACTTAATTTAGCTCCCTCATTTTCTCATCTGATGTTTATAGACCATACCTCGTTATTTTACCTGCCCTGTTTGCATTCTTTTTTATTCTCTCTGTATATACCAATACCCTTCCCAAGCCATTAACTCAAAGACTTCATTGCTTGTGCCATAAAATTACATTTCTATTGGAAACTTTCACTCAAACACAGGAGAAATTTTGTCACATGTTAAAGTCTACTCTGACAAATGCTGTATGGGGGGTTGGTTTGTTGATTGACTGGTTGCCTCTTGGTAATTTTCCTAACTATTCATCCTAGTCCCAAAGGGCTCAAATCTGGATACTTTCCATTCAAACAGTAATAAAGGATAAATTAACAGGACATACTCACTGAATTAAAATCATATTTCATTCCCCAAAATAGTCCTCTGTTTCCAAAACAACACTGAAATAGGATCCTCTTAGTAGAAAGAAAGCACCTTTCTGCTATTTCATAAGATCATAGAATCATGGAAGGGTTTGGGTTGGAAGGGACCTCAAAGATCATCTAGTTCCAACCCCCCTGCCATGAGCAGGGACACCCTCCACTAGACCAGGTTGCCAAAAGCCCCATCCAACTTGGCCTTGAACACTTCCAGGAATGGGGGTATCTACAACCTCTCTGGGCAATCTGTTTCAGTGTCTCACCACCCTCACAGTAAAGAATTGCTTCCTAATAGCTAATCTAAATCTACTCTTCTTCAGCTTAAAGCCATTCTCCCGTGTTGTATCACTCCATGCCCTTGTAACCAGTCCCTCTCCAGATTTCTTGTAGGCCCCTTTAAGTACTGGAAGGTCCTATAAGGTCTCCCTGGAGCCTTCTCTTCTGCAGGCTGAACAACCCCAACCTCTCTCAGCCTGTCCTCATAGGAGAGATGCTCCAGCCCTCTCATCATCTTTGTGGTCTCCTCTGGACTTGCTCCTTCTTGTCCTGGGGACCCCAAAGCTGTATGCCTTACTCCAGGTGAGGTCTCACGAGAGCAGAGGGGCAGAATCCCCTCCCTTGACCTGGTGGTCACGCTTCTTTTGATGCAGCCCAGGATATGGTTGGCTTTCTGGGCTGCAAGCGCACATTGCCGGCTCATGTGGAGCTTTTAATCAGAAAACACCCCAAGTCCTTCTCCTCAGGGCTGCTCTCAGTCCATTCTCCACCCAGTCTGTATTTGTGCTTGGGATTGCCCTGACCCATGAGCAGGACCTTGGCCTTGTTGAACTTCTTGAGGTTCACATGGACCCACCTCAAGCCTGTCAAGGTGACTCTGGATTTCTTTGGAGACTAGATTACACCTCAAGCTTCATAATGCCTTATGAAATAACTACTTATTACTCAAAATGCTCTCTTTTTTTCACTTACTCTTTTTGCAAATCAGGACCTATGGTCTCAGCAATGAGCTGCTCCAGGTCATACAGCACATGTGTGCATGCAGTGGTGCACAATATTTTCTAATATATAACATAATGTGCCTTGGTGCTCCTTTGTGTATGTGGAGTTTAGCTTTTTATCACATAACTTAAGACTTTGCACTGCACAAGAAGCTCCTCACTAACACATATGGGCGTGCACACGGGTGCAGGCACAAGCCCATTGGCACTGTCTCCTCTCTGTCTAAGGAGCCATGAATGTTTGGGGGAAAAAGCGACCACAGGAAGGGTGTTTGCATGGAATTTATTTCCTTCTGCTCCCTGACTACTCGAAACAGCAAAGAGGGCTTCTCCAGTGGGTAATTCAACCCAACAAAGTTATGTCCTTGCTTCATTTTCTTTTTTCCTTTTCTCCACTGACTTTCTAAGGAGCTATACATTGCTAATAGAATCAAGGAGCTGTAGGCTGTTAACAGAGTAACCTAAAGTTAGATTCAAGTTTCTTCCAGCAGATATCAAGTGTCCTATTCAGTGCGCTGTGAGAAAGATGGATAAATTAGGCAGACATTGGTTCAGGACTGAAGGCATAGACATGTAGTCGGGTTTCCTCTTAACTAATTTGACATGTTCACACAGTAGATACCTTCATCTGAACTCATCAGCCAAACTGAACTGCCAGAAATCCACCTCACCAAGCTTTACATACCCATAATGGAAGCACTGACCTCTGAGTTCTTTATTAAGACTCCCATTATATTCAGTGGAGACATAAAGTCAAGGGAGATAAGAGCCCTATTCTCCAGATTAAAAAGATTGACAGTTACTTAACATGAGATTGTGTTGTAGACTATAAAGGGAGCCCTGAATGTCAGGCTCAGCAGTAGACCTACACTTCACATGCCCAGGTGGGGCCGAGGGACACTATCGAAAAAAAGAATAAAAAGCCCAAAACAATAATAATTAAAAAAGCCCACCACCAAAAACCCCACAGTCAATATATAATTTCTTTTTTTCCCCTGGAGATTCATCATACTTAGTTCAGGTGAGTATCGTCCATTTCTCTCTACTGACTGTAGAAAGAGTCTTGTCGCCTTCAGAGGTAGAACTCTGTGCTGTGGAAATATTATCAGAGATTCCTTAAACACGGATGGTTTGAGATCCCACTAGATCTATCCAGTACTGGACGAGGACAGTGAGGCAAAACAGATCTGGGGTGGTGCCCTAGAACCTGCCTGGATTCCCTCTTCATGGAGAAATGCTGTCTTCCCCCACATGGCACATTTAAGAGTAGAGAATACATTTGCAATTATCTGGTCAGAGTAACCAGTAAGTGACAAAACCACCACTGTTTTACTGATGTGCGGTTTGCTAATTTGTTTTTCACACAGAATGACCTTCTATCTCACCACACAGAAGGCTGAACCATATGAAATACTGAATTTCTTTTGACAAGTTTCCTCCAGCTGGTGAGATCTGGAGGCAACCAACATCTCCCCCACAGACCAGGTCCTTAATAGACTTAATAATACCATGAGGACACAAAGTGATCTAAGCTATATATTCACACTGTATGAGATCACACTGCATCAAAACTTTGATAGATGCCTCTGCTATTTGCTCATGCTTAAGGAGCAATGACCCGAACATTAGCATGTCTAGTAAATTGTTCTAATGTGTGGTGAAAGGGGACTAATGGATACAGTAATTGATTGTTTGATGGATAGCTGGGGAGCCCTTTGATTATGAGTTTTTGCTACGGTCCAAGACATTTTCATTCTCCAGTTAACCCAGAGCTGATTGCTCGCATGAATTATCTCCCTCTCTGCCTGCAAATATCATTATCTTAATAAATATTTCATTAGAAACAAACTAGTGGTGGGGAGAGGAGAAAGCAGATGCTCAATGCTGTGTCTTTTGAAGACGTTATAGAGTCTACAGAACAGACACAGAGATTATCCATGAAATGTGCTCAGGTCAGACAAGAGGTCTTTGCTCCTCCAGGATTTAGTGCTGGGAACAATGCAAGATGCAGGAAGAAGCCTGAAGGTCAATTTAAATCCATCAAGGGAGGCCCAATATGGACCAAGAAGGATGTACTGCAGTGAGAAAGCCACTGTGTTAAAGTTGGCTTCCTCAGAAATTCCACCTTTCTCTTTCCCAAGCTCCAAGATGAGCTTTCAAGTTACAACAAGGAGAGACCCCGACCAAGAAAAAGAATATCCGCAAGAAAACAGAGTTATAATTCCTGGGATTTAGTTGTTGAGGCTTGACTTTTGATCTTATTGAAGCTTATGGCAAAATTCTCATGCATATCAATGGGGTCTCTTTTGATCCTTTATCTCCCTGTGATGACTCCTCACAAGTTATTTACCACTTCTGTTTAGCTTTATGATATTTAACTATTTATTCAAAACACTTGTACTGAACCTGTTTGTTTCATTTCAGCTGCTTACTTTTCAGCATGACATAGAACTCTACTTTTGAGTTACGAAGGTTGCTACTCTTCTCTCCAAACAGGCTACCCTGCTGTCCTAAAGGACAGTGTAGAAACCAGGCAGAAGTGGAATAAATGGAAAACAGACTTTGTTTTGCCATTCAAACTCCCAATCCCACATTAAACCTGTTTCATATCCCTTCAAATTTTCAAATATGAAGAGAATGACGTTTGCAGAGAACACTTTGGATCTCCACATGCTCCACTGAGGAGAGGAACTTCATAAACTAAGCTTGAGTCAGAAGTAGTTTGTTACAACATAGAAAGGAGCCACTACACAAGCTAATCCCAATTCATTTCAGCACCGCACACTTAATATGCTGAAAACTGCTGCAGTTTTTAAATCCTCTTTTATTGAAAAATTGTTGATGAGCAAATTACATAATGTTCCCTATTACTCTGCACCCTGCGTACGTCCCCTGGGCACTGAGACACTCTTATCTTGTTTTCCTAGCTGTTCCTTGAGTATATTTGTATTGTTAGTCTCATAATAGGTAACATTATGTCAATAAGCACAATTTAAACATTAACAGTACGGTTACGGGCAGAAATGCAACTGATCTTATCGTATGCTATAAAAGGGGTACACATGTCAAGGAAATGGATTCAATGCTCTTCCCTCTCAGTTCTTTGCCAAAACTTCTACAAAGGGGAATGGCATGAGCAAAAGATGGGAGAGAAGGAGAGACAGTGACAGAGGAAGAAAGACAATTAACAAAAAAGTGAGCAGGGGCTAGCAAGAGTGAATGAAAAACACTGAAGATGCCCAGAAAGGGGAAGTGTGGGACAAAAAGGAAAGAAAGCGTGGAAGTGAATTGAAAGCAAACCAAAGGCAGATCCAGAATGTTTCCAAAATGCACAGATCTCCCAGTCAAGTAAGGCAGGCTCTGAGATAGGACCATCTGCAGATCTTCCTCACAGGGAATGAAACCCTCAGGAGTGCTGACATATTTCAGAAGCAACATTGGGAGAAGGAACACAAGGAATCCTTCCAAAACCAGTGTAGCCATTAGGGAAGCCTAACTACTGTTGGTGATCCTTGGTTATCATATGAAAGTCAGCTATTGGGGAGTAAAGTCCACAGTGCTGAGCAGCAAATTGCATTTATAGATAGAAATTTCTGTCTTCTCCTTGAGAAGTATTTACCGCTAATTTCTGAAGATAAATCAACATCCTTCTGAGCACCTTCTGGAAAGGAAACTTTCTTGCCACGGGAGACTTTTAGTAATAGAGATTAAAAAAAATTGGTAAAAGAAAAGCATTGCAAAAAACTCTCTTTCCAGGTAAATACTAAACTCTCTACTGATCTGAGATTAGACTGAATGAGTAAATTGTTGGCACAGTTAATGCTGGACGTATATTTCTCCATACCAAATTGTGGAAGCTGACTGAGTCCATAATATCACTGCATAATTTATCATAATTGTTAGGCTGCGCACTGACTTTCTCCATGGAAAGCGCTCCACGAACCACTGACACTGCCTGATGAGGGAGGTGACACTTTCCATCTGCAAAGGAGCATCAATCTGGCTCAGCATTTCAAAGTCCCTGAAGGGTTTACATTACCTTCCTGTTGGAGTCTTTCTGTTTGCTTCCACCACCCATGCTTTTACTCCCACTGCCACTTAGCTCAAACACAGCTGTGCTAATATGCCAGGGCCACATATCCAACCCGCACTGTTTTCGTGTCTTTTTGGGTCTCATTTGGCAAAGAGAATGGGATGAGACGAGTATGATCATAACTAAGAAACCATCCCTTGAGGTACGTCCTGGGCCAGTCTTCCAAGGATGTCGACACGTGCTTTAATTTTGTAGGAAACTACATTTGGCTGAGTTTTACAAAAGGCTCTAAACATTGGGTACCACCCAAAGTCTCGGGAGTTTTTCCAAGAGGAGTCACGTTACTTCTGTTGTCCTGGATAAGTGTCATTACTGATAACTCCATCCTGCTATCCAAATCACGTCTATTGGATTGTAGTGATGATGGTGGCATTCTTCTCCTCTAGTCTCACCTGTCTCCTCAGAAAATGTTGACTTTCTCAGAAAGAAATTTGAGCCCTTCTACCCTGACTTATTCTAAATATGTCTGGTAGGTCTCATGAGTAATGTACCTACACAAAGTGATCTCAGAAAATGTACGGATTGTGCAGAAACATAAATTTGACTGAACAAGTGATGAATAAAGTGCAGAGCAACATCCTCAGATTTTGGGCAAAGAATATATAATCATTCAGTTGTGTTTGTGAAACATGTCAGGCTCTGTCAGAAAGAAGGGTTATAAATAAATGTGAGGTAGATAGTTTAATAATGCTATTTCATATACATGTAATAATGAACTTTAATTATTTCTTTGGGTTTCTTTCTTCTTTTGCTGTAGCAGATGAGTCAAGCCCAGATGTGTAATGAAACTGATACTGGCATCACAGCATTTTCTTTAGAGGTGGCTGAAAGAGCTCTACAGATCAGCTGCCAAATCATTTCTTCTCCTGTGGGGTTTCCTTCATGCATCTCACCCAGAATTTAGTTCTCCCACATATGGCATGAGTGAATCACAGTGCAAGAAATTTTCCTGATGGAAAATATTTTGCAGAAGAGGTCTTCTCACAGCACTTGTCCTGCAATGAAGCCCAAGTCATCTTCATCATACTCAGTGGAGCAACTAGTTGCCATGGTATGTATACCATTGTATATCTTTGCATTTGGAACCCATGAAAGCTAATTTAGCTTATCACCAAATATTTGCACCAGGGAACAAGGAGATTGATTTGTTTCCTGCTGTGATGTTGGGAATTAACAGAGGATATTGAAAGGAAAGCTTAGAGATGTTAAATGTAATGATGTTGGATAAATGTGAAATACCTCACTCATTCCTTGGCTCTTCAGTAGAAACTCAGGGAAATGAACAGATCAATGCAGCACATCACTCCTTTTGCAAAATGCCTTCCTGTCAATGTCTACAATGACTACATGACTTTCATAAAGAAGTCATATGAGGTGATTCTCACTGAAATACTTTTATTCTCCCTTCCATCTTCCCTGCTCTGAAAGCAAGGACAATGGCAACACAACCCTACTGAAAGCAACAGGATATGTTCCTCAAGTCCCCACACCATGAAGACACCATGGCCCTGTTCCTCTACTCTCATAGAGAGGAGCTTTCAAGCTCATTGAGGGGCTACACAAAAGTATCTGACCACGTCTTCCAATCCCATACCTAATACTCCAGTGTTAAAGAGTGGATAAACAAGCTCATGAAACACGAGCTCTGCAGACTCCTTGTATGTCAAAAGTCCTTGGTTTTGACAGCTACTCAACCTGTTCCTTTTTGTACACACCTCCAGACACACCAATCTCCATTTCCTTCTGAGTATCATGAAAAAAGTCCAAAGCAAGCAAATAAAAAAACCTCAAAATGCAACAAAGCTGATAAACCACAGCATAGGTGACTCTGGGAACACTTTGTGTTTACAACATTGACAAAGTCAAATCTGCTGAGCTCAGTATAACTTGCTGCATGACCTACAATCTCCATCCTAGCTCTGACTTTTCTGTAAAAGGAGGATGGGTTCTTCCCTACAGAGATGAAATATTTTGATTTCCAAAGTGTTTCAGACTTGCAGGGATGTCTACTAAAATTCAGCGTTGGAAGAGTTTCCCAAGCTCATCTCCCCCCTATTTCATAACAAGCCTTAAATACAAACATTTGCTTGTAAACAAGCCTAATAAAGTATTAAAAAAAAAAAAAAAAAAAAAGAACAACCACAAAGCACCACACCACACATCTTTGAACCTGTCCTTTTCTTTTGGTGGCCAATTTGTATTCTGTAATGTTTTCCAGCCTGGAAAAGGTGAAGAAGCACCACTGATGAGCTGTGAGATTCAAGAGGGCTGAAGTGGAGAGTCAAGAAGACAAAGGGGTGAGTAAAGGGATTTTGTGCAAACTCAGGTCTCTACAGGGGAACAATGTCTGTAGGCTTGGAAGCAACAAGCAGTGCTAGGAGTAAAAAAAGGTTTTATAATGGTGGCTATCACCAAGCTCCAAATAAAATTCATCTCAGTGAAGAAGGATTAGTGTAGGACAAAAACACAAATGATGTCCCACATGCAAAGGATGCACCTTTGTAAAATTAGAAGTATGAGGCACAAAGCATATGATAAAAAAACAAAATAAAAAAAGTATATCCCAAACTAACAATTTTTAAACAAAAAATGTGGTTCCTTGAAAAGGAAAAACTCTCTCCCTCCTCTTGCACAGTACAACATCCTCCCCTCTACTTTTCTGTAAAACCCTCTCTCATATTCACTTTTTCCTATCCTGAGACTGCCTGGCAGCTCTAACCAGGCAGACAGGCAAGTGTCCAACATGTGAGTATCACCTGATACCACCATTACCTGGACTCACAGAGACGAGCTGAAGTTTCTTGTTAATTTAAATAATTCTGAACCTGTTAAGCTCATAGATAGCATATTAGTGCTACCCCATGCTGCACCCAGGGATATGTCACCACGCCTCCCTCTCACATGTATTAGACACACACTCATGGCCCTGTCAGACCCTACTGGCACCTAAGCAAGATGCGCTCATGGGCACGACCTACTCCCACATTTGGGGTACCCAAATGATGTGAACTGGGGAGAGGGAGAACCTGCACAGCCCTCTGGACTCCATCACAGATGAGCATCAGACCAGCTGAGACTAAAGACGGGCAAACTCCTTGATACTCCCCAGCAGATGTGACCTAAAGCTAAAATTTCTCTTCCTTAGGAACCTGAAAAATTATATATGTATATACAAAAATTCATTAATATTATATTTATTTCAACTCCATTTAACATGCATGTTCTACCTGGTACAGAGAACATGTAGCTGGCGGTAACTTGTTGCATATTTCCACCATCTAGTAAGCAGGGACTCCATCTTCAACAGAAGCCTAAAACCCATTCCACCCCAACTCTGTACAGATTTTATCCTCATCTTAATGATATTAATTGACAACAGCCATTGATGGTTCATCAAGCCTTCTCCACCACTGTTCTCATCGGAGCACTACGAAACAAGGCTCCTGCATCTGACTGAGTCCTATGCCAGCAGATGGCACTCCGAAGTGTGCAGCATCCACAGCTTCCCTCCACCCATCCCCAGCAACTGCTGGAAAAGGCTTTTTTTCTGGGCCCAGCTTTTCAGTGGTGCTTTTAACCATGCTTGAATATAGGGGTCAATGAAGTAGCTCACACAACAGGGCCATCAAACTTCCCAGTCCTCAGCTTCCAGAAGAGGTCAGTATGTCCTGCTGCACAGAAAAGCCACATTCCCACTCTCTTTCCTTAAATCGCCTAACCAATTACAAATTGCTGGGCACGGAAAGGGAGAAAACACCTTCCTCACTCGCCAGAAATCAGTTGTGCTTGCAAGCATATGCTTCGATTACTTATTTTTGTTTGCTGGGTTTGTTTGTTGGGTTTTTTTNGATCAAGACGTTCAGTTGTTATCAAGTGTAATAATGAGTTAAGGTTCTAAGAACCATCTCAATACTTTTATTTCATTCAGGAGCTTACGGGTTGAGTGAAGGTGGAAAACAAAATGCTGAAGCTATTCATTTTATTCAAGTGAGCTATGCAAACCACAATTCACAACAGATCTTGGGCTTGCACATATTGGAATCAGGATCTTCAGCTTTGCCTGTAGAATCATAGATTCATAGAATGGTTTGGGTTGGAAGGGACCTTAAGGATCTAGTTCCAACCCCCCTGCCATGTGCAGGGACACCCTCCACTAGACCAGGTTGCCCAAAGCCCCATCCAACCTGGCATTGAACACTGCCAGGGAGGGGGCATCCACAGCTTCTCTGGGCAACCTGTTCCAGTGTCTCACCGCCCTATGCACCCTTAGAAAACTGACTTCATGGAAATAAGGGGTTTTTTAACCTTTTTCCAGCTAGTTTTTCCATGCAGAAGTATAACCTGTATAAGCTTTCCCATGCCTCAGTCTCTGTGCCAAGAAGGACCTTAGGAACCTCCTGGCTCTGATGTGAGTTTTGCTTTGCAAGTTGCACAAACAGGGTCAAAAGTTTGGCTTTCCTTCGCGCGGTGCGCCTTGGCAGTGCTACACTGACTGCAGTACAACTGTCCGTTTTCACAAGGTTCTGACCTATCACATGAAAATAAATAAATAAATAAATAAATAGTAATAACTTATTTTTCTTTTATCATGGGAAATACTGCATTTGTGTTAGATATCGGAATGATCCTTGCAGGAAAATGACCCATGAGGGAAAAACCTTCCTTGCTCTACCATTCCCAGCTCCGTTCCAGAATCTGGAGAAGACAACAACTTAAGTTGAGCACAAAGAGACAAGAGATGAGATTGAGGCCTTACCTGATGCAGGGAGAAGGGTAAAAGTCCTCTTGCCCTAAACCCATTTGATGCAAGGCTCGCTGGAGTGACTGACTGCCTAATACTCATCCCAGTGCACTGCATGGTAATGCAGCTTTAATTAAAGCGGGATTAATGAAGGGGACACTGTGAAGCGCTACTGTGTTTTACTGCAGGGGAAACAGTAAGATGCGTTCTTGTCATCTTGATGCTGAAATGACAAATTGCCCATTTGAACACCCACAAGAGGAGAATATCCGTGATAGCTTGGCTGCATCACTTGCCTAGGATACATCCACAGTTTGCAGGCAATGTGTTGGGTTTGCATGGCAAGGTTTTGGTAGCAGGGGGGCTACAGGGGTGGCTTCTGTGAGAAGCTGCTAGAAGCTTCCCCTGTGTCTGACAGAGCCAATGCCAGCCGGCTCCAAGATGGACCAGCCACTGGCCAAGGCCAAGGCAATCAGCTCCTCTGTGATAACATATTTAAGAAGGAAAAAAAAAAACAGAGAGAGCTTTTGCAGCTGGAGACAGGAGTGAGAAGATGTAAGAAACTCTGCAGACACCAATGTCAGTGCAGAAGGAGGGGGAGGAGGTGCTCCAGGGGGCAGAGCAGAGATCCCCCTGCAGCCTGTGGTGAAGACCATGGTGAAGCAGGCTATCCCCCTGCAGCGCATGGAGGAAGGATGAGGGGG
>VXBL01005558.1:365516-397211 GCA_013400195.1 Aramus guarauna
TAATATATAGGGAAGAAATGCCATCGACCTAGAGTCAACAAAATCCAAGCTTGCAGACTGATGCAGAGGTTTATTTTCTATAATTACACTACTGCCATCACGGCCACACATGTCCTGCAGACCCAGCCTATGTCTCCTCAGCTCTGGGATCTGAGCCTGCGTTTGCTCTGCTCTCACACTGCTGTCAGCACAGACCTGACAGTGCTGCCAAAGGCGACCCTCACCGCCCAGAAAAGCTGCGAGTAAGGACGAAGCTCTCCGACTGAGGTGGGCATCCATCCGACTGGCCACACTTGTCACTATATATTTGTATTTCTTTATCTTTATCTTTATCTTTATCTTTATCTTTATCTTTATCTTTATCTTTATCTTTATCTTTATCTTCATCTTCATCTTCATCTTTATCTTCATCTTTATCTTTATCTTATCTTTATCTTTATATCTTTATCTTTATCTTTACATTTATATTTGCATTTACATTTACACTTTAGATTTAGATTTATACAGATGTAGACATGCATATCTACATCTATATCTACAGATACACACATCCCCGTCAGCAGAGCTGGCCAGGACCATGCAGCAGCGCACTGCCCACGCTCACTGTGCGAAAAGCAGTACTCGTAAGAAAACAACGGCCAGATCTGACGCAAGAAGTGAGAAAGGCTTTTCCCATCTTTACGGGCGCAGTGATCCCCTCCGTGAATGACCCTGATTTGGCACATGAAGACATGTGTATTTGCAATATCCTTTAAATTTAACAGCTGGAAGCAGAAAGGAGCACTGCAACTACCCAGGCAGCTACCACAAGCAATGGTGAAAAATATTTGCAGAGCTGTTGCCGGCTATGGAAGAACAATAAAGTGGGTACCAGTTGAGTTATGTTATCTGTCCGAGCCTCTGGGCACAATATGGATTTGCTCTCCGCGAAAGCGCTCTCCCCTATTAACAAGGCACGTTCACTCCGACGTTTCCTCCCACGACCTCAAACGCCTCCACGCAACCCCAGCATCGCTATTTCCCACGCACAGCCCTCCTGGTGGGGTCCTCACCAGTGTGGGATGAGGGAAAGCGGCCCCAGGATTTGGGAACATAAAAGCAAGTGCTTTTAGAGCTGGGAGGTGAGGTTGGCTCATTCCGGACAAAACAGCCCTTCGCTTTGCAAGACGGCTCCGGCAGTGACTCAGAGCTGAGGTAGAGGAGAGCGGCATCAGCACGGCGTGTGAAGCCAGCGAGCTGCTGTGGAGGAGGCTTCATACAAAAGAAACCCTTCCCCTGCCTTCATCCTCTGCCCACATAAAAACCTCTGTCCTTTCTCACTCGAACAAAAGGAAAAATAAAATAAAAAAAAATAAAAATCTCATCTNAAAAAAAAAAAAAAAAAAAAAAAAAAAAAAAAAAAAAAAGGAAAACCCACAAAGAAACAAACAAACAAAACCCCCTCAACCAACTAGAAAACCCAGCTAATGAATACAAAATCCTGTGCCTGGGTGCTGTCATAGGCAGCTGCAGTTTCCAGCTACATCAGCAGACACGGGCAAGCACAGCAGGCTTATCCCATGAACAGGCGTTTGATAGGGGATCGCTAAGGAAAATCCACGATGGTGGAGATGTTTGAGCAATTTAGGAAATGGCAAGTTCTCCTCCCCTCCCCCCAAACCTGATTATACAGATTTGGTCTTTGTATAGATTTTGTCTTTTCATATTTTTACTCCTTTTGTAGAATAAGGGGCTATATGTTATCGGAAGCTCACATCTCTAGTCTTTGCCAATTCCGTATATATGTCTATAAAGCCCACTGGCATTTTTTTTGCAAGATCATGGGCATGCTGAGCAGAAAAGATGTTCCCCTCTCAGACCCACTGGAAGCCCTGTAAGGACAGTACTTTGGGCCATGCAGAATAAATTCCACCTCCCTTGGGAATATAGGGAGCAAACAAAGAAAATCAGATATGAATCTACTTCCATCCACGTATTAAATCCCTGTATCAGAATCTATTTCCCTACCTCCAAACAGGCAGGGGAAAAAAAAAAAAAAAAAAAAGTCTTAGGAAAATTGCTTTAATGACTGCCTTAAAAAACCCCACAAAACAAACAAAAGCCCACACTTAAATAAAGTCAAGAAAAAATAGCCGTGTGATTTAAATGCTCCATATTGACGGCCCTAAGAACAGAGTGGGTTGATTAGAATATGGCTTTTAATGGATGCACAGTCATTTGAAACAAAGCTGACATTATTGAAATAACACTTTTTACAGAAGTAGCTGCATACCAAGTGACCTTGAAAAGACACAGCAATTACTACCACACATGCAAGATACATTATCACCAAAGCTATGGCTTAATTTCCTAAGATATACCAGCCAGACTGGAACATTAGGAACTGGGATGAGTTCTAAGATAAGATGTTAGAGTCAATAAGATAAATGCGTAAATAAAAAGCTCCATTTGGCAGGGTAAAAGCTATGTTTTGACCGGGAGAAATTCCATTTTGCATCTCAGAAAAACACACACCACAACCTCTCCCAAATGCTGAAGCCGGTTTCAAACTGAGCTTTGCATTTCCAGCACGGAGAGTACCTACTGCATTAAAAACTCGTCGTTAATTATTGTTCACAATAGCCTGTTGGCATTTGCTTAGCCTGCAAGATCCTCAGGGTGGCACAATCTAATAGCTGTGCTTATACAGCATCAACCATGATAAGGACCCTGTAAAAATAGAAGCCCAAGTAACTAGAGTCATTACACACACGCATACATATATGCAGTTTATGCAGATATTATCGCCAAGGAATTATTCTCCCATAAAGGCAAGGATTGGATCTTGCTGGCCCAAAATGAGAATTTTACTCTAATCACATAAAAAGAGCAACTTCATAAACACAGGAAAAGAGAGAGAAATGATGTTTCCTGTGAGAAGGAAGTCCATTTAAAGCACGAATAAATTGATGCAGTCAGGGGAAAGAAGCTTGTATATGCAAATAGAGGTTTATTACCCATTTTTGTGTTCCTAAGAAACATAATTTACTGACCTTTGAGAGAAGGGTCAAGTAGGTTTACGGAATAAGGAACAAAGGCACCTCTTCTGGCAACTGCCATGTTGCAGAGCAGTAATTATCCTTCCCTCTCCCCATAAGCAGCAGGAAATGAAGAGGGGTGCCATTACACCATGACAATTACTGTAATTTTAATTTCTAAAAATTGCCAGGAAAGTTTCCTCTAAAAAAAAAAAATAAAATAAAGAAAAAAAAAAAAGTCTGTTCAGATTTTTGGTGTGGTTTTAGTTAAAAACTCATTCCTCAGCTAAAACAGAGCTGTGCTTCCCCTTCTCCCACTCCTTTTGGGGAACCACCGACAAAGTCTACGTGGTGAGAAAGTCCACTTTCCTCCTCACTAGTTGAGTAGAGAGGTGGCTAAACGTGGTCAGTGAGGATCTAGGAAAGATGGAGATGGCCCGAAGAGATGTCGCAGATGCAGTAACGATGCACGGACTGGGCTGTCCCTGCTAGGCACGGACAGGGATGGATCCTTAGGAGCCCTCAGCTTTTCAGCCTAGTCTGCTGTTGGGTTTAACATCGCTCAGACTTAATCAGTCATAGGCACAATAACATGTTCTTCTTTCTATGGGAAGCAGATGATATTAGGTGCACAATAATTAAAAAGAATTAAAAAGAAGGATTCTTTTCATCTCCTATGCTCAGAGGGATTATTGGCTATTTTGTGGATTTTTCTGCAGGTTATCATTTATTATTTCAATATTATGGATAATCTAGTCTGTGCTATTAGAACATTATCACATTTTATTATACCCAGCTGTTGCACTGTGGGATGGACTTAGCCCAAGTCCACTCAGCTGTCCAACCTCTCCTACCACTGACCACACTGTCCCAGGTTCTGCATCGCTGTTATGGTGGACACCTGAGAAACCTCCTCTCCTACAGCGGACTCTCTGCCTGGAAGAGGAACAGCTGCTTTGCACCAAGATGTGCCTGTGCAGGGGGAGAAGGTGGGATTCGAGGCACATCTGCCCCAAAACTAGGCAGGAACCAGAGGCAACCATATCACCAAATACGTGACCGTCTCTGCTGTAAGCTGCAACAGCATTTCTCATAAATGGAAAGCTGCTTTCCAAGATTCCCCTGTGCACTCCCTTAATGAGACTTCTGAGGTCTTATTTTGGCCACTGGGTGAATATTTAAAATTGCTTTCACAGATCCAAGGGAAAGGGTTTGTTTGTTTGTTTGTTTGTTTGTTTGTTTGTTTTTCCAAATAGTAGCCACAATTCACATTCAACAATGATCATTCAGCATAGTAAAAATTTGTGTCTTTCAATATATGCAGTAACTCACCTATAGAACTACATTGATTGTCCATGCACAAATACATTCCTACAAACACATATTTGATTAATAATTTGTATAACTTCAGGCTTCAAGGAATCTCGGATCAATGCCTTTATAAATAAACAAACTCAATTAAACAGTACTTACAGCAAACCGTGAATGGGCAGGAGAATAATTTTCCCGAAGCTTCACTTTCCAATTCTTACCTGTTATGTGGGTCTAAGGAATCAATTACTCCTTAAATGGAACTTATTAGAGTTTGTGTTATCAAATATCTTACCTTTCCCACCCACCATCGGAAAAGAATTACAGGGACACGTGTATAGAAAAACTAGCATTCTTCAAACCCCTTACAATTTGCTGTAATAAATTAAAGCATAAATAAAATAAACAAAGCCCTGAAGGCAAGCAGCATTTGAATCAAGACTGGATCTGCGACAAGTCAAGAAGTTCACCATGCAGTCTCCCAAGATCCATTAAACGGGTCCCCTGAACATATGTAGTATTTTGCATTACTGTATAGGGTGTTATCTTTAATGTCTTAATATATGTACATAGTGGTCAGGTTACGGTTGCTGTGGGAACCATAATTTTGCATGTCCTGACCAATCTGCAGCTGGAAAAATAATAGTAATAAGTAAAAACCAATCACAACACTGCATTCCCTTCAGCAGGTTTTGTACATTTAATTTCTCTCTTTTTATATTTGAAGGAGGAAGAAAAGACGACACGTGAAGCTGCAAACGCATAAGAAAGCTGAAATGGATGTGGATTAACCTCCTTTTCAAGCAGTTTGCATGAAACCTCATGTGTCCCCAGCCCAAGCAAGTGTCCCTGCATGAAAAGCATGTGCTCTCGGGCATGATCAAGCCTATTTCTGAGTCAGACGCATCTCACTAAGGACATACCACAACCCTCTTCTTTTTCATAATGCACTGAAGCCAACCACCAAGCAAGTGACAGCTACAAGGAGAAACAATCTGCAGTTGATCCTGTTTAACATAATTTCTGCTGATGCTGCCTGACCCACACCAAATTCTTACTGCTCCAGTCTCCTAACGGGTTGGATTCTTGAATTTTTTAAGGCAAAGGGGTTTGTCTCTGAACCCTTCTTCCTCTGGCCTCCCTTTACCTCCAACCCCACTGTCACTTGCCTCCAAGATTTGGGTATTTTTGTCCAATATCTTGTCTTTTTTTCCCCTACTAAAACTCTGCTCACTTCCAGAGGAGGTTGTTTTTGGAGTCATCAACCATTTTCAATATACCAAGAAAGCTGATTGCATCCAGGCTTACTCCAGGTGCAGCGATGCACAACAGCTATGCAATAATTAGCTCTCTGCATCTTATTGGCACTGGTTAATGGCCAGCAGTGTCCCATATCATATGAAACAGCTATGGCCGTGCAACCATGTGGTAGTTCAGACAAGACCAGAGCTGTTCCCACTTCTGGAATGCACTCAACCGACATAGTCCAAGCAAGTTGGCTAAAAGCACGAGAAGTGATGCAATATAGATGGCACAAAACCAAATCACAGCTAATTTGCAGAGAAGAAACACCTTTGTCTCTGAGCTCAACCATCAAAACCAATAAATGTTTGAAATCCAGTGGATGTGACCACCATTCAAGAACATGCTATTTGTGACTATGCACAATACCCGTGTTCAAAACAGATCACCAGTTGGCGGACACAAATAAGCCATAACATTTCTATAAACGCGTAACGGGAAAGCAACATTTGTGCGCAATGACTCCAAAGGGGACGGTGGGAACTCTCAGTAAAGGAATACATTAGCCCTTTGGCACACAAAGGTCTTAGTTTCATTGGCAGTGCCACTTAACACCAACTAAGTGACAACAAGGTCTGATTGAAAATTGTAATTGCTTGAAACCTATCTAATATTAAAGCTCTGGTCCACTGAATTGCCCTAATGGTAGGGTCTTTGGTCGCATCATTCTACTCTTCTTTACCAAGAAGCATTAATGTTACAAAGAACAAATATTTCTTATATACACATTAAGGTAGGGAATGAAGATTCATTAGCAAAGCAGAAAATCCACTAATTGCCCCTTAAAAGACAAGAGCATCAAGAATATCAGAAATAATCACTGGAATTAGGCACAGAGTTCTGCTTTTTGGAGGCACAATATCAGTTGCAAATATCTAAAAGCTTTTTAGTATGTAGGACTCAAAGGGCCAACCTAATCTCTGCTGGACTCATGCTACAGCTAACTGATCTTCTGGCATCAAACCTCTTATCGAAATCTGTTGAGATTTCTTATACACATGCATATATGTTTACATATACAGTATTTTGCATTGCTATTTGCATTAATACTATACACATATGCATATCTATATACATATATATGGATAGACAACTTCACACCCTTAATCATGTTCCATATGAGCACAGGCATACATATGCTTAATTATATTTTATATATACACCCACTTGCATCTACGTATGAAACTAAACATATGCACAAAACTATAATGCATATACTCTGATTACACATTGTATTTGTTCATTGCAAGGTGCCTAATATGGGTAAAAAGAGAAAAAAAAGGCTCTATTTGCATATGAAAATAATAGTTAACCACAGCGTAATGCAGCTGAAGAACACGGAATACATGATGCCCTCGTAAAAGTGAGGAAAGAGGTTTGATAAAAACTCCTCTCGCTTCCTCCTACGAAATTGCACTTGAAGTGTGATTTCACTTATCCTGGAGTCCAGCTCCCAGGGAAGGGGGTACAGGAAGGTTCTTTGATATATTTCAGAGTAGATAAAACTCCTATTAAGAATGGAAAAACAGCCCCACGAGAACAGAAAAGCAGAGGGTGATTAAACAGGTCTTACATAGGTCTTTTTTCCTGGGTCCTATATTTTCCATCTCCAAAGATGTCATCCATCTCTATGTGAAAACCACCTCACTGGCTTCAATGTAGGTAGTGGGGGAGCACCATGCTCTTCAGCGTCATCAGCGGAGTTAGAAAACAGCCCGTTTTCAGCAATGCACTTACTGTTAAACACAGACACACGTGAACTTACCTGTTTGGTACTTCTCTGCCCAGTAGGAAGCAAAGCTTTGGATTTCTCTGCTATTTTCTGTAAAAATGGGAAAAAAAAAAAGGCTGAGAAAACAGAGTCCAAATGTTTAGGGAAGGAATCATATGAAGCTATTTCTTCTGCTTTTTAAAGAAAAGGACATAGAAAAAACTCTTATTATTTAGAAAAAGAAAGGGAGTATAACCCCATTGAAAAGTTTGGTCTTGCAGGATTTAAAAGTCTTCAAAGCTTCCAGAATGACAAGGTTATCAAAACTGAAACAAGCATTTAAGAAATGACAGCTAGGACGTGGATAAGTAGCAATTTACCACTCAGATTGGTTTCCTGACGCAACCGGGCATTCACAAACTGCAGTGGCTAATTTTGGCACTTCTGAATTGATGACAGTTTAAAAAAAAAAAAAAACAAACCAAAAAAAACCCCCAAACCTATATGTACAGTTCAGATGGATGGTACTCATGAATATAAAAATAAAAGCATTAAAAAGGTGTGTGTATATGGGGGTAGAGCCATTTACCTGAATCCTTCCAACTTCTCATTTAATGGGATTATATTAAATTACATTTTAACCACACACACACACTCAGTTTTTTGAACAGGAGAGAGAAATAATTAAAAATATGAGATGATGCTGGAGATAATGCAATGCTATTACATAATATATATGCTGTTGAAGGGCAACTTTATGTAGTTTCTGTTTATTTATTTATTTATTTATTTATTTATTTATTTTTAAGTCATAGGCAGCAAGCGTTGCAAAATCAATCAGTACAGAGTGTTTCTAACAGAGATACATTATGGTGTGCATGTCGCCACCCAAATTTCATTACACTTGTATAATTGTAATATATCCTTCCCGTGTGCTGCAGGCATGGGTCAAACTCACTAACGTAATATAAGAAAGCAACCAGTGTTTGTCCAGGTTGTATTTTCATAGGGTTCAATTAATCCAGATATATATTCAAATTAATCCAGATATATATTCAAACCTGTTACTGCAGGGGAGAGAAGCAGTTTCAGGATGGTAAATTTAAATCATTGCTACAGTGTTGAAAAGCAAACCTGCTCATCAGTACAGCCTCCCCAGGGTAAAATGGGAGAGCAAGAAACGAACGGAAGAGCTGGAGTTCAGGTTTTGTTTGTTTTATTAAACAGTTTGATCTTGGTGACAGGTCCAACCCACAAGATGCGTTCGGAAACCTTCTGGCAAAGCCATATAACACAGCGGGGCCGTAATGTGGGTTAACGTTTAAATTAGCAATGCTGCCCGCACGTTTTCTGTAAGTCGAAAAGGTGAAAGGGGTACTGTGCAATCACTTCTCTTTCTCCCCTGGAACTGGAGACACACCAAAATGATGTCATGGCTAAGCCAAGGGTACCACTGAAGGTCCACTCGATACACAGCTGGCAAAAGCACACTTTTTTTTTTTTTTCTTTTCCATTGCTGCTATATTGTTCTGCAGTTGCATGCATGTGCATATTCCAATGTAATGATACGCTGCTTGACTGATAAAGAAAAGAGGGAGGAAACTCCACATGAGCAGCTCTATGAAGATGCTCCTCACTCCTAGGAGACATGCTTGCTCCCACGTAACACGTTCCCAAAGTCACATACGGAAGAGTGGAAGCAAACGAGACCCTCACCTTCTGCACAGCTCCGTATCTCTGGATGGCATCTGACAGCTGGTTCTTCAGCCTGTCCAGCTGAAGTCGCTCTTGCTGTTTTGGAAAAACAGAAGCCTGGTTAGCTGTTGTGTAGTGATAAATCAAATAGTAGACTCTGTCTGTGACCATGGGAAATAGTCCTGGTGGGGGACACCAAATAAACAAGGTCGGTACAAAGGGTAGTCTACAAAATTCAATTTCACTGGGGCTGCCAGGATGCTCCAAGATTTTATTTTAAGAAGGAAGCAAAAGATGCTTTGATCTTTCAGGCCAAAGCAATTAAAACGATGTCACTTTGGATATTCAAGATAGCACTCAAGTCATGCAGTCTGCTATCTGAGCCAGACACCTCCTGTGGCAGGGATATATAGTGGAACATCTGCTGTCCTGCGTACTGCATGAAGGTGGTCTTACTCCAATACCAGCCCTTAAAGACTGTGAAACACAAACAAATTAATACCTTGCTGCCATCAAAAGAACAGAAGGGTTGTAGCATGGTAACCTGCTTCTACTTATGAAAATCCACCTTCACATTACCTGCTGGAGATTATAATCCAGGGGTTCCTCCTATAAAAAGTCCTTCATTTGGATGATAGCCCATGACAGAGTTCATCGCCTCATTTGATGGCAATAGGTGATTTACCAGACTTGAGAGGTCCATCAGCCACAACAATTTTCTTTCTGCTTGCCCCAGCAAGACACCAATCTATGTCTTAAACCAAAGAGTTCTCAGAAGGAAGACCCCAGACTAGCCTGGCGTAACTATCCAACATGCTTCAAAATCTCTGCTCTCAGATGGACTGACCAAACCCAAACAGTGTCAGGCAATGGATATTCCCCTGGAACTATCCTAATCCCTGGATCTCAGACTTCAGGTGTGCAGAAGCTCACGTGTCCAGGATTTACGGAGGAGAATGAACTGCAGGGAAGCGGGCTGTCATCTTAAAAACCAAGTGGCAAACAAAACCAAATCTACACTAAAGCTACTAAGCAGAAATGTTCACTTTACAGCAATTTCAGCTGTTTTGGACAACTGCTTAAGAATACAAAAGTAAATTTTATAAAGAATGGGATAAACGTCTTTAATTTTTAATCATACTATTTTCATACACAGAAGAATATCCCAGTCTTATAGTACTTCATCCAAAGATATAAAACCATTTTTACAACAGGGCAAGTATCATTATTCCCATTCTACAGATAAAAGTCTATACACCTTATGTTTGTTACACATGCAAAATAAGATAAGATTGCCACCCTGGAGAGCTGATCTAATGGTCCAGCACTCATCTTACAAAAACCTGGAATTCCAGATAGGTCTCTTTATTTAACGCCTTTGAGGCTAGGTTGAAAGGAAGCCCTAGAATAGCCATGTGTTATTTTACATCAGTCTCCTGCCTTGTATCACACTGATCCACTTTCATCAGTATCTTTGCTCCTGAAATACTATCAATTTGCTCAGTTGGGCATCCTGATTCCAATAGCTCCAGCAGCACCTGGAGATTCAAGGGAAGCAAAGAAACTCCCACGGTACACCTTGTTCGCGGTACATTACAGATGGAAAATAAGGAAGAAAGAACAAAATATTTTTTTTTTTTGTCCGTGTGTGCATGCAAAGCAATACACAGAATAATGAATCAGAAAGAACTGACTATAAAGCTCTAAATTAAGGGAAGGCTTCTCACGCTGTGAGAAATCTCATGGGCGGAAAGTTTGCAATGCTCCCCAGATCCCCAAAAGGAACTTACTGACCAGTAGCCAATACCTACCCACCAGAACTATTTATTCTGTATAAGGGAGGAGGGCTACAGGCTTGGTATCCAAAATTTGTAGGCTAAATTACTTAAACTGCACAGTTAGAAGAGTTAAAAAAATAGAATCTTTTAAAGTAATTGACCAGGAAGCAGAAAAAGTTATGATGTGATGCCAATAGAGAGTGGCAAGTTTCTTCTTCATATGACCAGAATTGTTTGTATCTTTATTTCCTTTGGCCTTTAAATATTCCCCTTTTTAACAACAATTTTTCTCCCCAGGACAGTAAAAGCTATTCTGCTGAGAGTCCCCAGTGGACACTACATGGGCTTCAAGGGCAAATAATAACATTCTTGTGTGGCACTATAACTGGGTTTAACGTGACCTAGCCTGATTTCCCTTTGGACCTAATTTATGTCACAAAAGGGAGCCAGGAGATCAGCACAAAACAGCCCAGATCCCCATATCTCCAAGAAAGCAACTTCTGTTTCATCAAGCTTTGATGTAATTATTCTCAGAGAATGGAAGGGAAAAAAACAAAACCCAAACAGTCCTTGTAGTCCATCACCGATCAAAGCAACATGTTAACAAAAATCAAAGTATTAAGGTGGATGCCTGCATAAGGTCGATGTCTATGTACAGAGAACAGTCATTCCAGGCTTCCCTCCCCATCCTCTGGAGTCGATCATCACCGATTCTTTTTTTCTTTTTGTTTGGTCTGAATTGCATATAATCCTCCATCAGTTACAAACGTAGCCTGGGGTGATTCAGCTCCTAAATCCTTACCTCAGATGCCTATTCACAAGTGGCATAAATCCAGGCTGTAAAAATCACTCAGACAGAGATGAGTTGTGGGTTTAGAGAAGTGGTTTTTTTTCTAGGTGGAAGGACAGTGAGAAGAGAGTTGAAGAAATAGAGGACTTTAGAGAATGTCAGGAAGTGAGTGACAGTAAAACACCAGTTCAGGTAACTTCCTGATGCACAAAGTATACATGGATGCTGGAAGCAAGAACGTAACAGAAAACTGCTAGGCAGAATCAAGTAGAAAAGAATTGTCTTCATCCTCATTTCAGTTGCTGAATCACCTGTTATGTGGGTGAAACTTCTCAACTCTCACACCAGCTGGAGTTTGCTCCTCACGGTAAGTTTCTGTTCTTCCCTAAGATGCATACCACAAGCCAAAGTCAGCAGGAACATATGGGTTATAAAGGACAGAAACCTTCTGTTTGTCCAGTATTTGCATTGAGGACGAGGGGATGGGGATCATTCATCCCCTGTGACAATGACATTCATATGAGTTGAACCTACTGATGACAGAAGACCAGACTGTCCGTACAACAGATGAGGTTGCTGTGGGGTAAATTGTAATTCAAGGTCCTGCTCTGATTTGGCCACAGCCTGCAATTATCTATCCCCACCACTGCCTTCGCACTAGCATAGAGCACTGAATGAATGATATGTCCAGACATAATCCACTGCTTTGCCTTTTCTGGACACTTCAACACACTTCCAAATTCATCTGCACCTAGTACAACGACTGTCTTTGAGCAATGCCAAACTCATGTGGAGAGACATGTGTGAGTTAGTCAAGTCTTCATTGCTGAGTTCTTGATTTCCAATTCCACATGATCCAGTTTTGGGAGAAGAATTGGTTTCATGCAGCTGTTTTCCCACTGGTAATTTATACGTGCAAGCTATGCTTATTGTGTAACAGGAAAGGAAGTTATAGCAAGACATGGAGTTCAACAGCTTTGAAGCACCCACTGCCCCTTCTTTTTTCATTATTCCTCCATCCGTAAGCCCCAGCACTCTCCCCCAACAGCATCTTAAATGACACGTACCCTGGATGAGCCTCTGACAACCTCAGACAGCTGCTTGATGGCTTTGGTGCTAGTCGTGATGGTTTTATTAGTCTCCTGCTGGGTTGCATGCCTGCAGAAGAGAAGAGATGATGGGAATTGCAATTGAAATTAATTGCATAATGAGACACTTACAGAACTTTTTCAAGCTGCAGATCAATTGAGAAAACACAACACACAGCACATGGAGCCACAGTAGGACTATGCAAGTCCAATGCCTTGACCAGCAATGGCAGCCAGAAGGCTGTAGGAAATACTAGCAAGGAGCTGCCCAAAATGTTCCTCCTGTCATCAGCACAAAGACAACGGCGGTGGACCTAAAAAGTCAATGGGGGACGATAAGGTGAAAATAGGGGGTGGGAAGGTAATAAGGCCATCACAAGTGGTTGGCATTGCAACTAAAATGGTTGAAAGAAGCGTTGTATAGCCAAAAGAGATGGGACTGGGGAATTACCTGATGGCTTGCCCAGGAAAATTTTGTACTCAGAAGAGAAACTTTAAAAGACAGAAATTGAGCAGGACAAATTTACTTACCATGATCATCTGCCAGCTAATGACATAGTATGTCCAGGAAAGCACCATGAATGCCAAGGTGTGGTGCTGCTTTACGAGCACTGAAACAGGCAGGCAGGGAGCCAAACCAGTCCTCCCACTCCAGTCATGGTGGTCCCTCTCCTTTACACCCCAAATTCCAATACCATTATTTCTTGCAGGCACTGTTCGCTGGCTTTGCTGTTTGGGACCATGGAAAGTAGGGGAAAGAGACATAAATGCTGCCCAAAGGTATTTATTAGCTCAATCTAGTAGTTCTCAAGCTTTATAAGGCCAACAGGGCATTTTCAGCCCCAGGGAGCACTTCACATCTTTTTAGTCAGAAAAGGGTGTTTTTCCACAGTGCTTCAGTCAAAAACTCGAGGAAGACTCAAGAAAGACCTGGAGAAAAATGATCTTTTTTCTCCCTTTGAGGACACATTTGAGCCATGGTTGTATTGAAAAGACTCATTTTTCAGTGCTCTATTTTCAGGGTGGGCAGGATGTGGAGTGAATGGAAGTTCTTTGATTAAAAAGTACTAAGATGACTCTTCATGGCCTCTCTGTCCTGAAGACCCATGGCCCATCCTGGTACTTGAGCTCCTTCTGCTCTCTGTCAGCACTGATGGACACCAACTCTTTAAAGACTTATGCCAACTCTTTCAGCCCCTTCTTTGAGGAACAAGCCAGCCTCCAAACAGTCTAAATGCAACCTCAACCACAAATACATTGAGACCTCTCAACAAACACTCCACTGACCGTCATTTCCATCTGGTCAGGGTAGATGGACATAAGCACCCTGAACTGCAATATTCACCCCCGTAGCAAAGTTTTGCAGTTTTTATCCACTTAAGCAAGATCTCTGTGCAGACAGTTCAGGTTGGAAAGCTGTCTAGGATAAAAGTGCACTTAATTTTAAGCATCGTACCTATGAGGTATAGAAGTGAAAGCATACCATGAAGGTAACATCTCTTAGCTGCAGAATAGTAATTCAGATGTACGTTAAGGGTTGAACAAGCACACAGAAGGCATGGACTCCTTTGGCACCACGCAGGAAAGAGAAACAATCTCACATGAAGACAAGACTGGATCTGATAACTAATGATTCTGAGTTAAATTAAGATACCATTTCTATATCCATTCATCAAAATGCACTTTATTTATTTATGATCCCAGGACCCACTGCACCAGCTGACTAATTTCTTCACTTGCAATATGAGATGGAAGAGGTCATGTCTACAACAGACAGGCATTCCACACTCTCATTGCAGGAGAGGGAGCTGGGAATTGATTTCTGTCACATCGCCTACCCTGAGGAGTACAGTTAGCCTGATCCCCGGTCTTTTAATCAAGTACATCTTGCCACCAAGTGCACAAATTTCATAAGCAGCAGTTTCAAGACTGAGAATTCCACAACTAATTCCTCTTAATGCAATGCAAGGCGCTGGAGTTGACGTCCAGTCATTTTGCAAACCTCATTAAATTATCTGCCCACAGAACGAGACAGGGATTTACACACCAGCAATTCCCCATCCCCAGAGTAAAATGGCTTGTTAGGCTCATGCATTTGATCCTTCCCAGTCTGTAAAGTTAAATAGAGTCTCCATCATTTGCATTCTAATGCAAATTTTATGTTACATATCTTATGTAACAAATCCACGCCGCACACAAACTTTGCACTGAACTGCTGCAAAATAACTGGGAGCTGGAGTACAAAAATTAAAAAGTTCTGCCTTCCACCTCTTAATTCAAAATGCACTCTAACCAACATGCTGGTGCTTGATTTTGGCACTTCCCACTGTGTTGTCAGCCCAATTAACTTCTTATTCTTCAGCCTCAGAGATATGCTCAGGAATCAGACAGTGATTATATTTAATTTACATTAAATGCTATTAAGATCTTCATTAAAAAAGAGGCCTTGAAACTCCACTCCCTGCAGCATTTTATTTTAATATGTAATGGTAACAAGATATGTCACTATTATTATTATTATTATTATTAGCTCTCTTTATATTCCTCTCCCCATGGACGTGTGGAAGTTAATTAAAGGGGTGTCTCTGATGAATAAAATTTGCTTGCGAAAAAGTCCTCCACACAATAGTAAGTTAAATACTCAGCCTATGGAGATACCGAGTACCTAAAATACAAACGTTGTAAAAGACTTATCTGAAAATAAGCACTCTAAGAGTAAAAACAAAAAGGGCATCTCTTAGGGAGAATAACATCCCTCGCTGTGCATTTCTGCATGCACAAAGATTGCAAAGACAATGCACTAAATAATACAAGAGATGCCACACCGCTGCCTGAGTCTCCTATGGCTGCTCTTTTCTTTACCAGAGAAGTAGAGTCCACCGAATCCATAATCCCCAGCGTGCAGCTGCTCACAGTTCGTTCTTTGAACGATCATATCTCTAATTTATTTATCCAGTTTTAAAATGAGCATAGCAAAGACGCAGATGCGCTGACGGCTGCTTCCCTTCTCCGCAGGGACGGAATGAAGGAGCTTAACTACTGTTTGCGCTGTTTCTTTGAGACACTTGATGAATGACCAAGTCAACAAAAAGTAATCAGACCCGAAATGCAACAGCAAAGACTGACAAGGGAAAGACTCCTCTCTGCCTCACCGTGCCTGCTGCCACTCAATAATCCCAAAGAGCTTTGTTTTCTAGTTCCAGCAGGAGAAAGGCATTTCCATTTATAATGCAGGATATGGCTTATTTTACTTTCATCTGATCCCTAATATAACAGCAATAATAAGTTTTTCAGGTACAGATCAAGGATACCCTTACTGTACTGGCTTAAACTTCATTAGATTTCATATCTCCTTTGGCACAGCACAACTGCATAGCAGTGGAGTAGCTTCATGCATTTAGGAGCTGGGTGGTCAAGTAGGTTTGGCTACAGTTCAGCTAGGTAGTGCAGCATAATTTAAACCATGTATTTCTCTTTTGCACAGCAGCTGTAATGCTTACCACTCACTCCAGTTTTCCTGTACAAAAAGAGGTAAAAATTATAGTACGTGGAGCAGAGCACTGAGCTGCATGATCTGGGGCTTAAGCAGAAATAGGCTGAGTATCTGAATTTACATATATTCCATCGTTGTTGGAGACATCAATATGTAAGGGTGCATCAAGCATGCGTAAGGAAGCTATTCACACCATAAGACTTGAGTCAATCTCTTCCCTGTCTTAGAGATGGATTTTGTGAAGGACTGATGTTTGCAGGACCTCGTGACAGGCCTCAGCAAACTATAAATACGGGTATATAAAAATATATGCATTGGCCATAGGCACAGCCATGGAGTAGCAAGTAGTACTTAGTTCCTGAGGCTCTTATTCCCCTTCCTCCACCTAATCAAGGTGCTTAACTTCAGAGCAAAGCCAACGGAGGTCCTTCATGGTCTGTGGAGAGGGGCATCTCCAAAGGCACTGCAGAGAAGTCCACTCTTCAGCAGTAATCCATCACTTTTGGGTGTCTCCTACACAGCCAGGGCGATCGTATAGCAAAGCTAAGGATATTTCCAGAAACGAGCGATGCAGGCTGATGTGTTCAATAGTTGTGTTAGCAAAGACTTGTCCATAGGATGGAAACTCGTGTTGTGTTAGACCGCTGTAACTTATTGCCCATAGACAGGCCACAAGGGCTGCTGGCTCTGCTTCCACATACCGGGAGGGATGAACGCGGTGGGCATCTCTCATCTATAACTATTTCCTGCAGGTGTAAGATGAGCTAGGAGGAAAGGTTGTTTCACCAAGCCCTAAACTATCTTTACTGTATCATTACAGTCACCAAAGGAAGAAAGGTTAAATCTACTTGTTCTGGCTCCAAACTAACACTCACAACTCCTTTCCCCCTCCCCCCCCCTTTCTCCTTTAGGACCTGATTGTGCACGTTGAGAAATCACTTACAACGGAGGAAAATAAGAGCTCTAATTCTGGTCTGTCAGCGAACCACTTTGCATAGGTGTAAATCATCCAGCGGAGTAAAAGTCAGGAGAAAAATGGACTGCTACTTCCAAGTTTCAAGCCACACAACATTCTATAATAAAAGCATCATAGATTTCCAATTTGCCTGTCACTTGAAAGTATTAGGAGATGTGGCACTATTTTTCTTTAGGGAGCTGAGGGGATGGTCTGTGGTTGTGTGGGAAGAGAAGGGGAAGTATTGCAAATCGACCTGGCACAGGTGCTGTGTCATCTCTAGAGACGAACACGGCTAGAGGCTAGCAGCTACCTTGTTCTGCGGTTCTGGATTAAAACATATGAATTGTAGTCAGACAGCAATCCTCGCAAATTTTATCACAAAAATGCAACCAGGGCAACATACAACAATGCAAACCCTAGCAAAATTTTCCCGCTTTTTTTTCTTCATTGCTTCTTAACAATAAATAATAAAAAGTGAAAAAAAGCAGCAAACACTAAAGTAAGGAGAATATTTGCTCCCCTACAGAATTTGAGCAGTCTTTGGAAGCAGCTAGTTATTCATTGACCTGCTACCAGAAATTCAGGTTTGTGTTTTTCAACTAAATTATCTCAGGACAGTATACAAGACCCCCTCTTAGCCCTGCATCACCTACAGATTAGTTCAGCATTGCCTCAGACTCCATCTGTGACGTCATTACTGACAACTCGGCGACCAGTCAAAACGGGACCCCACGGGAAGCAGCTTAACAATGTCACCGCCATTAGTCACCTCTCAAGTTATTTTTCCTTCTCCCACCCATACTATTCCCAAGTAAGTTTTAATTTTAAAAATTTCACTTTATTTCCTAATAAAAGAACCTCTTGGATCCTTTGTAAACGCCCTGCTAGAACTGAGCTATATTACACCTCCCTCTCTCTCATTATCCAGTAAGCCTCTTAGCTTATCAGAGACAGAAATTAATTTAATTCGCCATAATTTCATTTTGATGAACCCTGGTGCCTACTGATCATTATAGTCTTTTTTTTTTTTTNGCATCCTCAACACAACAATCTTCAAAAGATTGTAGGGTTTTTGTCTCCTATCAGCATATAGTCACAGATTTTTAAAATGTCCTGTACAGGATTTCACATGTTTTTTTTTTTTTTTTTTTTTTTTTTTCTTCTCCAGGTGCTGATAAACTGCTTACTTCTTTTTAACTGCTCTTGCAACTTAGGCTGTACAGAAGTAGACCATCTTCCTGCACCACACTGCTGAAAAAAAGCCACAAAAAAAACCAACCAGGTCCCTCGTTTTTGAGCCCAGGGACCTCAGCTGCCCTCCTTGAGCTCTTAACATTCGCCAGCATTTCCAGCATTGCCCCGATAATCCTTTTAGTGCCCTAAGATAAATGGCATCAAACCGTGACTATTCTGATTGCTTTGCCTATGCTTTTTAATTCTGTTGTGCCTTTCGTATTTCTGCATTAACGAGTGGACCACGGCTTAACATCTGTCATGGAAAGGTTACTGGAACGTATCGCTGCGGCAATTCTCAGTGGCATAGTCAAAGGCGCCTGTAACAACAGCAGAAAGCAACATACAATCGACATGTAGTTGTTACCATGCCTTTCTTCAAGTAATTTACTGCAGCTCTTTGCTGGAGCTTGGATCAGAGTCGTCTTTCCAGCTCTTTCAGAAGCGCTACGCCCACATAAGGCTCAGGGTTGCTGGATTTAGGACTGTGTAGCAGGAATTGATGGAGCCAGTCGACTTGCAGGGAGAGACAGGGAGAACTAGACACTGGGTCGTGCAAGTAGTCCACGAACGCAGAAAAGGTTTTATATACCCTAAAACAGTATTAGAAACTGTCCTTCTCTGAAATTTGCAGAGACATGGACGATGTGTTATGTTTTCAACCTCTTTTTGGAAACACTATATATGTGGACTCCAATATATGCAAAGTTTCTCTTATAACTTGCCTGTTGCAGAACACAGGCTGGAAGTTATAGTCACAAAATGCAATAAACAATATATTGAATCCCAAAGGCTTCATGCAGACAAAAAAGATGACTGATGTATCTGCTTAAATATGTTTTTTTCATAATTTATACTCCTGGAGAAATTAGCTCCTTGTCATTGCTTAACCCCAGCCGGCAACTAAGCCCCACACGGCCGCTCAGCTACTCCCCCCTGGTGGGATGGGGGAGAGAATCAGAATGCTAGAAGTAAGAAAACTCATGGCTCGAGATAAAGGCAGCTTAATAGGTAAAGCAAAAGCCGTGCATGCAAGCAAAGCAAAACAAGGAATTCATTCCCCACTTCCCATCGGCACGCAGGTGTTCAGCCATCCCCAGGAAAGCAGGGATCCATCACATGTAACAGTGACTTGGGAAGACAAACGCCATCCCTCTGAATGTCCCCCCCTCTCCTCCTTCTTCCTCCAGCTTGATATGCTGAGCATGACATCATATGGTACGGAATATCCCTTTGGTCAGTTGGGGTCAGCTGTCCCAGCTGTCTCCCCTCCCAACTCCTTGTGCACCCCCAGCCCACTCACTGGTGGGGTGGGGTGAGGAGCAGAAAAGACCTTGACTCTGTGTAAGCACTGCTCAGCAGGAACAAAACCATCCCTGTGTTATCAACACTGTTTTCAGCACAAATCCAAAACATAGCCCCGTACCAGCTACTGTGAAGAAAATTAGCTCTATCCCAGACAAAACCAGCACACTCCTTCATTTCAAGCAGAATCAGAAACAAAAGAAGTCCGTGTCTCCCTATTTAGGAATTTCTCAGCCATAAAACTCTCTATGGCATGAGCTTGCTGAGTGGGAAGCTGAGCCAGGGACACACACCAGCTCTGCATGTCCCTGCAGGAGATGACAGTCCTATCTATCGTATTTTAACATTAATCCCAGTGGCTACATCCCCATGTCTAACTCCTGCTCCTATGAGGTTTTAGGGTCACGGGTGGTGTTAAGAGCACCACTTCACACTCCATCAGGTTTTTTGTGATTGTTAGATTTTTTTTTTTTTTTTTTTAAATAATATGACATGCTGCCACGTTATGAATAACATGGCAATACACCCCCTGACTGTATGCACCAATCCTAACTGATACGGCAATTTGGATAGACTGGATCGCATCAGTGTGCAAGAACATGTCCTACATGCACACATATACGTAGGAAAGACAGGGACAAATGGACAGGCGATGAATTGCACTGCAGATTAATTTAGTCTATTATCCTTCCCACGCTTGCTCTCTTGGTTTTAGCATTTAACGTGGGTTAATACTCGGTATGGCACTGTGAAAAGTAAAGATGAAGGGCACTTTACTGATGTGAATGAGTGATCGATTGCTTTAGCTCTCCTGGAGAAACTGTGCTGAAACCATCATTAATAAAAGAGCCAGAGCTTTGTACCTTGGACTATGAAAAGTTTTGGTGAACAGAGGTGTAGATCTTTTGAGGCTTTATTCTGATTTTAAAAGTTGCTTTTGCTGTTTTATGTGTTTTCTTGCACCAAATTTTTCGGTGGCAAGAACATCCAGAGCAAACATATGCAAAAAGGGAATAAATCACACAAATTTCTGAGATGTAGGCATTTTCACCTCTGAAAATGCATTTCATTTGAGAAAAAAAAAAAAAAAAAGAACAAAAACAAAGACAAAAAAAAAAAAAAAAAAAAAAAAAACCCCAAGCCAACTTTGCTTTAAACCAGGCAATTTTAATTGAAAAATGAATCCATTTCACTCAAATGACTGGGAGGTGTTTTGTTATTTTGTGAAGCGAGCAAGAAATCAGAGGCAAACAAAGAGCTAGAGACACCTTTCAGCTTGTGTTATTATTTGTGTATTTCTAGTTAGGGGTATTAAAGCACGAGCTCTCCTACGTATACTCTTAAATGAACTAAGCCCAGTTCCTCGATCGGGATTTAAGTGAGAAAGAAAAACCATTAACAGTGGTTGTGCCACTGAAAGTGTCGATGTGTAGCAAACAGACTGTCTTAGAAACCTATGAAAAAAGTCCACCCTTGGACTAGTAAGAAATCTAAAAGGAAAGGCAACGACCAAGCAATTCTTCTGTAGTCTAAAGAGCAAAAACAGGTGGTTTATCATCTCCAAGAAGCTCAGCTTTAAGAATCAACAGACAGACATCCGGAAAGCACTGCAGCAGTGCACAAACATAAAGGTTTCTGTTCAACCGTGGCAGGAATCAAGTGCTATGGGTTTCCGAAGGAAGCAGATCAGCAAAGGAAAACACAGCTGATGAAGTTACACTACCCCCCACTCCATCCCAGATGACAAATGAAGGAAATGTTACCATAAAGCTCATAGATCAGCTTGGAGGAAGGGTTGATACATGCTGATTTCCTGAATGGGTAACGTGAAGACACTATTTCAAAAGAACAGCACCGAAAGCCAGCGGGACATCAGGTTTGTTAGAAATACACATTTTAGGCGCTGGAGAAAGCCTTCATAAACCTTCATGTTGAAGTTAATAAATGTGGCACTGTAAACAGCAATTAGCTAAGCTGTCTGGACAATGCTAACGTGCTGGCATTTACAACAGATGTTGAAGATGGATGCAAAATCCACTAGTGGTGAACTATCACGTGAAGGAACTGAACATTTAGCAAACTCCCGATCTATATGATTTGCTTCAGTACCATCACTGGCAGAGACAGTGGCATAGCTTCTGTCTTCCAAGACAGACGTGCATGGATCCCACAACCTGGGTTTCTCTTGACATCTCTTTTCCATCTGGAAACTCCATTCAGATAGGATATGATGATTTGGGGTTTAGGCCACCTGGGATTTAAGTACTTCTTCCCAGACTTCAGACATGCCTGCTCTATCGAGTTCATCTGCAATGAGACCATATCCTTCTAAAGAGATAAGCATCTTCTGGACCTCAGAAGTATCACGCAGTACACAGGCACACACCTTTCTGTCCACAAAATACATGATCTTAATATGGCTCTTTATGCGCTCAAACACGCTTATGCTCCCAAAGCAGACCCTGTAAGTCCTGCCCCACTGTCACACATCTCACCTCCCTGGTCTCAACCATCACTCCTACGTGTCCTACAGAGAAGGAACTAAATTTTCTGCCCCTACCATTTCCAAACCCAAACAATACGCACTTCACCAAAACCAAACACATCCCCATGTTCTTTAACTCCTAAAACAAAAAACAACTTCACACCAGCAGTTTACTACTATACTTCTACGCTAGATCCATCTCCCTTAGCTCCTACGCCCCATTGCAAATCCTTGTATGCCCAAAACATGACTTCAACTGCATCCCCTGAGCTAGGGGATCTAGCTCTGAGATCTCCTGCCCCATTACATCTCCATGCACTTACATGTACGCATCCCATGGTCACTCACAACTTCCACCCACGTGACTCCAGCACCCAAGACCAAGATATCAGGTCTTCTCAATCCGTCCCTCTGCTCACATCTCCCCTGATGTGGGATACCCAAACCATGGCCACATCCTGAGCCAGAATTATATCTCTCAGACTCCCTGGTACAATGGGGAGCAGAACGGGGAGCCGCAAACTGCTGCTGCTTCGGACAGCAAAATGTTACCGTCACAGCTCCTTTCGCTGTCGCTCCCACTGCTCCTGAGTACAACTGGCTGCTTCACGTATGGTGGGTTGGGAACCTCTGCTCTAACTGATGGCATTTCTGCTGATACTGGGCGTGTTTTACCTTGGTGACCAGCTCCGTTAACTCCCCATCAAGAGCAAACCCAGAGGTGTTACGTGCTGCACAACTTGGTCTTGTTTTCTCTCTCCCCTCCTCCTCTTCCCCCGCTAGAACGGATTTTGGAGTATAGTGGTACGCAGATAGGGAAGCCAGCTGGAGGAAAGAGATGTTTTAAAGTACAAAATGAAGCATAAAAGTTGAAGTTGGTAACAGTGCTGGCGCTTTCTGAACACACTCCCTTGAGGCACTTGTGCCAACATCTTTTTTTTATTATTATTTTTTTCAGCAAGAGACAGCAGAAAAGAAAAAAAGTGAAAATAATACATGGCAGAAAACAGCTTTAAAATATGTTTGCTTGAAAGAAGGATTTTCTTTTTTTGTTGCAGCTTTATTTGTTTTCATATTGCACTTCGTCCTCAAAAAGCATGGAGATGACTAAAAGGAATTGTGCTGGGAAGAGAAATGGATCTCAGCAGCCTACTTACCACCTATTGCTCTATCCCATATACTTCACATGCCTCTTTAAATCTGACATCTCTGCAACTTTCTGAACATAAGGGCAAGCTGTGAAGTGCAAGGGAAATTAATATATTTATCCTGCGCAGAGAGTAATACACTCAAAATACAGAGTTCTTGATCTCTAAATACTTTTCTTCCTATCTCCTTCATTGTCCTTTCCATTCAACTTATGTTTCACTGTGCCTTGCATCACCTTTCTAGCAACACTTTAATTTAGCAGGCAGAAAGATGCCTCTGTCTCTTTTTAGGAATGATTAAGTTTCCAAAAAAGAGACAAAAATCTTAAAAGAAATGCTACTGGTGAGGCTTCTCTGCTCATCAGCCTCACATTTCATCAATTTAAAGGTCCTTCAGACTCTCAGGTGACAATAATGCACAACTCCCAATGTACCACAAGTCGCTCTTCCCTACCACCCTCCAACTGACATCAGATCATAAAGCAGCCTAGCAGTTAGATTACAAAAACACAAGGCACTTTATTGGCCAATAAAACACCCGCAAGAGCGACCATGTGAATGAAGACCCCATTTTGTGGGGCAATAAATTTTGCACTAGCACCCAAAAGGCATTGCTATTACAGGAATTGTGCGGATCACCATCCGTGGTCCATGACAAAGTGTTTTAGGCTGTGGCCAGAAGGACGTGTACCTCCACAAGGAGAGCAACAATTAAAATGCGCCACCGGTGATCCAAAAAATTAAACTTCAAAGAGATACTTCCCTAATAAGAACGGGGCACAAATATATAATAGAAGGATAAACAAACAGAATAGAAGATCTGAGGAAGTTCATTATAAATCAACAAGCTCTGAGGTTTGTTTCAGGTAAGGCAAGACGATCTGCTGGCAGAAGGCAATGGACTAAGCATTTAATGAACTCAGATATAGCAATTCTGTTTACGGTGAGGGACAATGGAAATGTCCAATTGTTCCAATCCATTCAAATGGGAAAACTGTAAGTCCTGTTATCAGAAACCTCTGCTGCTGATAGCAAATTTGTTTGCTAGGGGGAAAATGGATTCAGCTTAAGAACCGCTGTTAAGAGTCCAATGCAGGTACTTGAAAGAAGAAAATTACCTGATGAGAGATCAATAATATTTCTTCTCTCCCTGAATTGAGGCTTATGTGCAGAATAAAATATTCCTGGGACTGCTTCTCTGTTGCCTTGTTTCAACACAAGCTGTTGTAAATGTAACTAAGCCAGAAAATTATATATTTACAATCTTGTTGTGAAAAATCACATTCCATTTGTGCAGGTAGGGACACAAAAAGAAAAGAAAACAGAAAGTTGCAGTCAGCGCACCGTAAAAGCAGACAAATGAGCCCAAACGTGTTTCCTTGCAGTCTTAGTGCTTAAAAACAGACTTCCATGCCAAATGGTATGCTAGGTTTATGCAATAGCTGCCAAAGGGTCGTGCACATGGATCCAGCTGACACGTCACTGAAACGAATAGAGCAGCAATATCCATTAATGGCCCAATGCACCACAGGAGAGGTGTTACTCAAATATGTGACTGACCTTTCCTTTTAAAATCAAGGGATCTTACATCAAAACAGGGTCAGACTGAAATGCAAGAAGCTAAGGAGAGAGATCCTAAATATAATTTTTTTCTCCCTTTCTTTCCCAAATGGACAGAAAATATTGTTCAGCTGAAAACTGACTTCTGGAGCACAACGAAAATCTGGAGAATTTCAGGGACATGAGATCTTGGGTAAACGATGCTGGCTTGGCTCATAAGGAACAGAAAGAGGTTTTTCGCTCCTATTTGTTTGCCAGCTAACTCAAATCTATCATGTAGTGTGCGCTGTGGTAGCACCAAGAGGTACATGCCAACTCCAAACTCCGGAACTGCTTTTGAGTGATTTGAGTTAATGATCCCATAGTTGTCTAAACAAAACCATTAAAATTAAAGGGTGAGGGTAATCCATTGGACTAGGAAGCAGACTCTCCCACGCTGAAAAGAAACATGTCTCCTGTCCTTGTACCTTTAATCCTGGACTGGTACTGCCGCATTTGTTAAATCCCTTGCCTTTTTGGGGACTGAGCACCTCTGATATACTGGATTCTACACCATTTTGATGTTACCCCAAATGGGACTCGTGACTATCCAGTGTTAATTCTATCACTGACATCGAATCAGCCAGATATCCCAAACCAGTTCTTGCATCTATTTTCAGGACTCCGTCTAACTGCACAATATACAAATGCTAAATGAGATCCAGATCCGTAACTACTGAAGTACGTGACATCCGAGCCAGCCATCTCATCACCTATCATCCAGGACTGCGTCACCAAAATACAGAGTGTGGCCTGTAGGAATTTACTGTCTGTTCCTTCCATAGGTTTAGAAATACCTGCTCCATGGAGACAGGCAGACCTCCTGCTCTTAAAGCTCTCTTGCTATCCAGGCTGAGGGGTTCATGCACAGAGAACCCCTAAATCCAGTTCTGCTGCTGCCAACCCACAAGTTGTACCATGTCTTCTGGCTGGAGCATTCACCTGGATGTCTTACCCCTATCCCAAAATTGTTGAGAAGATGTGAGGATAAGCCTGCTGAAGGTATGAAGTCAGCATGGGTAAGTTATAAGACATTAATGAACCCCACCATTTTCCTTAACTGAGGTCTGTGTCACACAACGAGGCACCCAGAAGCCTGCTCAGAGTTGGCCTTGCTCTTGAGCAGGGGTTTGGACCAGATGACATCCAGAAGACCACTCTAGCCAACACTGCCTTGTGACCTGATGAGCTCTGCTCAGTTCATTGGACTGATGCTTTTCCCAGAAGTTATCGCCCTTTTCCCAACTGCGTTGGTCCAATGGGAATTTCCAGCCTTTGAGGGTTGTTTCTCGTCAGTTAACCGAGTTTATCAAGATGCTTGGAGACCCCTTAAGCAATCATGCATTTAAAAAAAAAAAAAAGAAACAACCCCAAAAATCATTGCTTCCTCATTATCTACTTTCCGGTATTAAAGACAAAAAAGAAAAATAAATTAAGTCATTGCTACGTGGAACAGCTAAGAGAACTGGTGATATTTTTAGTTGCACTTGCCAAACACAAATGTTCTGCCCAGACATTTCACCCCATTAGCCTAACGTTAGCTGGATACTTTGTGGTGTAGGCTCCACTAACAAACTGCATCAGACCATGGGCTTATGATTTGTTAAATCAAATGTGTTTCCAGACCCTTTATGTTCACCTTACAGTCCTGCACTAAAGGTAGCCCATGGTGGTCCTGAACATCCCAGCATGTTACTGTGACTTGGCTGTCACAGGCAATCTCAACTGCAGGTCAACAAGATCTTGGTAAATTTTACACCCTTGTTGAGACATAATTTTCTGCTGTAGAGGTGCCTCATAATCTGTGCTCCTACTTGTCACCCAGATGGGTCCTTGTCACCTGCTTCTCAACCACCTGCAGACACGGTGCAGCATGATGCCATATTTCCTCTTCCCTCCAGCAACGAGGACACTTTTTCTTTGGCGGCTGTCGAAGAGAACACTTAGCCAACAGCTCGAAGGAGCCTCATGCAGCCAGTGTCGTTTCACTCACAGTATGATGTGCCCCTCTGACACAACACCTCTTCTGTCACGCTGGCAGGATCTCATTTTTAGTACTAAAACATATTCCCTAACAAACAGACTTAAAGCAAGGGACTCTTTTGCTATCTCTTACGGAAGATAAAAAATTTCCGCCAGTGAGGGATCTTATCTGCCCTAAAAACTTCCTCAAAAGGAACTTGCTGAATCAGATGTATTCATTTGATTACTCCATATCAATCTCTTACATTAATGTATTAATTTAATGTCACTTTGGAAGTGTGCTTTATTATTTTGGAGGTTGAAAGATGTCAGTGATAATTACAAAGAAAAGTCTTTGGGGCTGTATCCCTGAGAACAAAAAATAAAACCAGTAATCCACAGCAGTAGCTTTTGAGCAATGTTAGAAAATCAACTTGTCAAACCTTTGGACGTGGCTGGGAACCTGATGCGGAAGGAGATTTCAATCTCAACTTCTCAACCAATCTTTATGTCATTTTAGGGACTTTTTTCTTAATGGAGAGAAAAATATTGCAGAAAAATATCCTCTTCCCTTCTGCCTCCCCTCCCTGGATAGCTGCCTTTTAAACACTCTCAGTGTTGGCGTGGTAGCTCTCCAAATGCAAAGTAGTTGAACACCAGCAAGTGAAATTACTTGAAAAGAAAAAAAAAAATCAATTAATCTACCAGTCAAATCACCTACTCTCTCTCTCATGGACCAAAATAGAACCAATCTTTAAAACAGACAATCCAGTAATTTATCAACTCCCTTTTTAATATCAAAGGCAGCATGTCTTCAACTCCCCTTGGCTCACCATTCCAGCTCCATTACCCGACACAGCAAGCTGAGACTTGCCCAAAATTTCATCTGTTCAACTACACGTAATATTCCTCCTCATCAGGCTTTAGTCCAAGCTGTAAGAATTGCTACCTCTATATATCTGGGAGTTAGCCATCAGAAAACAGTCACACAGTGCTAAGGGAAGGCCATAATTTTATTATTACATCAGACTGAAATATCACATTGTTCCCTGTGGCCATTGAGAGTCCTGATAGTCATTTTAGTCAAAACAGCTCTTTTACTATTCCTCAACCAGCCTGGTACTGCCCAGGACAGTAAATTAGAGATTATTAAAAGTTTACCAGAGTTTAGACAACACTCTCTGTTCAGAAGAGCCCAACAGCTGTCGCGGACTCTTGAGAAAATCTCTGGCACGTGGGATGGTCAGGGGAAATTCAAGGTATTTCAGTTCGTTGTCAAAAACCCAGAGCATATTAGTGTCCCTCTGAAGTCACACAGACGTTAAGTAATAATAATAATAAAAAAGTAATAGAACTGTGGGTTCAGGAGAAAGCACTGGCCATAACAAAGCCTCTGTCATAGATGTTGGCTTTTTGCATGTTCCTTATTCAGCAAAATCAATTTCTTGTGTTAAAGAAAATAACTATTCCTTACCTGCAGGACAAGATGAAATTTAACACAGTGATTGTACTAGCTGATATAAGTATTCCTTCAGATGTTGATTGGAGGAACAAAAAAACATTTTTAAAAAGCATGAGGAAATAACCGTAAAAAGATATTTTTGTACCCTGCCTTTTCTGCCAGTCTCTTCTTTATACAAAGATCAAAAAACTCAGGTCATCAAAACCTGCTGCCTTCCAGACACACATCTGACTGTTCGCGTCAGCTGCCTCTTTCAACACTCTTTTTAAAATGTTTTTATTTCATAACTGACTCCAAGGACAACCTTTCCTCCACGCTGATATCACTGACCACGTGCACACTGCTGCCACAGAGAGTAAAGCGTTTATTTTGCCTTTTAAAATACTATTTCAAAAAAATGCATTAATGAGCCAGGTTACTTCTGTATTATCATTTTGTCTTCTTCTCTGCCTCACTTCCCCGTTCTGTTACACACAGAACTGATTTCTGCTTCTTTTCTCTTATTTTGTGTACCTTGACTATTGGGACTGGAGGTTCTTGGGAGCATCATGCAGCACAGCAAAATGATGCTCTTATTTGGGCTCTCACTGCAATACAAATACTAGCAAACAATATTGAAATCTCATTGTAGGACCAAGATGTAATTGGGTCTGAACTTACCTCCGGTCTTACACTGACATAATTCCATTAGCTTTAATGGAATTACTCTCGATTTGCACTGGTACCTTGAATTGAGCTTTTGCTTTTCAGGATTTATATATTTCGTTTTCCTACCATTAAAACAAGAAGTCAGCCAAAGTCATTTCCAAGTCATTTTTTTCCCCAATAAATTCAAGCATTATTTTAGTTTATCTGTGTGACCTCCACTTGCTCTTGTACATCAGCCATCTAATTATTCACGGTTTCTGCAGGACGTTGCATTCCATTATCTTCTATTTATAATCCAAGATGTCGGAGAACAAAAGGGGACAGGGTTCTCAAGTATATCCCTTTCTGGCCTTGTTACAATTTTTCTTACTCGTTTCCAGGTGCTGTCTGTATATAGCCTCTCCTTTAACCTCCTGAAATTTGTCTTCTATCTTTTAATTATAGCTTCCCACGACCCACCTTGTGGCTATTAAAAAGAAGATTCAAAGAGGCACTGCAGAAAATTTGTGGCTTAGCAGAAACATAAAGATGATTTTACATCATCCAGCTTAGTTCAGTCCAGGTGGGAAACCATACCTGGTGAGCTGGTGGGTGATCAGAAAGCAAGAGGTGGGAGATAGGCTTCCAGTTCAGTCCACCATTATCTAACCCATACTCTGTAACTAACACTAAATTATTTACTTCTTGGCAATATAGTGATGGATTAATTTTGTAAATTAAAAAGAAAAGGAAGGGAGAAAATAAAGGACCGAACTTGCCTGGATACAGTCACCAAAAGGGAATAATAATTCAATCAAATACAGGCAACCGCATGTCATAGAAGTGTCTATTTCTCTTGGTTGACTAAAGAGCATTTATGTGCAACCCGCTCCGTGAAAACACCTCTGCTGAAATGTGTGAATCCCTCCCGGTGGGAGAGGAGACCTGCTCACCTCCTGCATCTGCCCATCTTTGCCGGCTTGGAGCATCTCCTTCTGTTCTGTGAACATCTCCTTGGAAAAAGCAGTTCAAAAGCTTTTCAGATACCTGTTCAACCTCTGTTTAATTTCCCAAGTGGAGTCAAATGTAGCACACCAAAGCCTCAGTGGCTAGTGTCCCTGGTTAAGCACACTCAAGACTATTTTTTAATTTCTTTTTTATTTGTTCTAATTTTTCTGGTGTCAACTTCTTATCACCTCTTCTTGTCACTCCTCTTCCTTTTAGATTTAAGAGCTCTTTAGATGCCACTCCTTTTCCTCCTTAAAGGTGCTTGTTCTCAGTAATCAAGTCCTTCTCAGTCTCATTTCTGATAAACAAAACAGACTTTGCTACAAGGCTCACTGAGAAACACCTTTTTTTTCCTAGATCTCAATTATTTCTTGGATACTTTGGATACTTTTTTATAGTTTCACCAAAATCCTTTAAAATTGTGAAGACTGAAAATATTCCGCTCTGTCCTGGTGCACAAATTCCTGCCGAGTTCCCTGACCCACATGAGGTCATTGCTTTGCAACATGCATCCCTGTTTTTAAGGATAAGGCTCATATAACTTTCTCTCAGCAATAACTTTGTGTTTAGCTATACAGGAACGTGCTGTTAGGAAGGACTCAGCTTAACACCACATAAACCTCCTCCAGCCTCCCCAGTATCTTCACTGATCTTTGTGCCAGCTCTGAATTTTAGTAGAAATATTTTTACAGGCGCTTAGCGCTGACTAGTGAAATCACTTATTAGGATCAGGCCTGATAGCAAACACAAAGAAAACCCATTAGAAATGCCCAGTTTTGATTCCTGTTAACTTCTCAGAGAGCTGTCACAGTCCTTATCCTGCCTTTCAAACTCAGTAGACCATGGAGGAAAACTCCTCTTGGGTGTATGTGTCTGTGTGTGTACCAGGCGACAAGAGGCAGAGAGATTTGGGAAATACAGAGGAAGTTTTTAGGTGACAAGGGAGCACTTATTACTTCATCAGAGTGAGATCTGGGCATTTATCATTCTCCCTTGAGTCCCCTCTTCCATGAAAAGGGAAGCAGGCTGTATCAGCCAGAGGAAACACAGTATATGCCAGCCAGACCCCAACCTGGACAACTAGGCAATGTATGGCAGCAATGCCTCCTGTGTGGTCTATATATTACCAGATGGACCCTTAATAAGACCCTCACCCAGACTCGCAGCGCTCTCCATCGATGAAGTCCATCTGGGCTTCCGTGCAGGACTTAAGGAGGGAACGCAGCATGGGGAATAAACAGGAAGAACTAGAGATCTCTGTGTGCGGTCACAGGGCCATGATCTCATTGCATTTACAGAAACATGGTGGGGTAGCTCACATGACTGGAATGCTGTCACGGATGGCTACGTACTTTTAGGAAAGACTGGCCAGCAAGGCGAAGTGGTGGAGTTGTTCTTTATGTGAGAAAGCAACTGGAAGGCATTGAGCTCTGCCTAGAGGTGGATGAAGAACGAGTCGAGAGCTTATGGGTAAGAATTATGGGTCAGGCTAATATGGGTGACACTGTTGTGGGTGTTTACTACAGGCCCCTCTGATCAGCAAGAAGAAGTTGATGAGGCCTTCTACAGACAGCTGGAAGTAGACTCACAATCACAGGCTTTGGTCCTCATGGAGGACTTCAACCACCCTGATGTTTGCTGGAAAGGCGACACAGCCAGGCACGCACAGTCCAGGAGGTTCCTGCAGAGCACTGATGACAACTTTTTGACATAGGTGGTGGAG
>VXBL01005558.1:401251-414336 GCA_013400195.1 Aramus guarauna
AGGAGAGGAGAGGAGAGGAGAGGAGAGGAGAGGAGAGGAGAGGAGAAAGGGGGAAGGGCAGTGGAAACCGCTGCATGAGATTCACATGGTGACGTCCTGTGGTTACTATTATTTCTTCTACCATTTAATATCCCGATGACGTTAGACTGAGGCACTCATACCTGGGAGTGCGTTGTAACTGGTTATTATACTTGTCACCACTCCCTGTAAACACACCTTAGCTGTCTCTGCTCAATAGAGCAAGGATTAGCTGTTATTTTTTCCCTCTACCATTTAACATGAGACAATCTCCTTTCCTCCCTCAGGTAATCTATACACCCCAGCAATTTATTGTCCTACTCCTCCTCTTGCCTTCAACCACCCAGTCCCAGAGAAGAGAGGCATGCAATACTTCAGTTGACAGCCTTAAAATTTAAAACTTGCCTTAGATTTTCCATCCTACAAGTTACATTTCATATGAAAGATGTATTTCCTTTGCTTTGCAAGCAGAGGTTTCCCAAAGGGATCTTCTGCGGCCACAGTGGCATTGAAAAACAGTCCTACCCAGGACACACAACAGCCCCAACCACTTGCAGAAAAAGGAGTTTTTTTCTCCTAGAATACCCTGGACAATCTCCCTCCTTTCCCAAGGTAACAAGTAGTAATTTGCTGCAGTTGTAATGGTCTGAGAACATATGTAAGACAACGGTTTCAGGCAGAGGCAATATCTTTTATCAAAACGAGTGGTAGAGCTGGAAGAAGCTGTAGGCCTACAAAACAGGTCTTGTACATCTGAAGAAAGCTCATCTATTTTTCCAACTCTAACACTTGGTCTATTAAAAGATGCTCACTCCACCTGCAAGCCCAATGAAAGCAACACGAGTTCTTTAATACTTAGTCTGAGCTAGATCAGGTCCCACTGAACAGCACAGTACTGAAATATTTGCCTTTACAAAGCAAAGCCTAAGCTTGGTCTGCTACCACAGTCATCCTCCTCCTCATTTTATACCCCTACACGCTCAGCACAAAGTACTACTTTTCTGACTTGCTTTGCAAATCCAGCATTAAGGCTGCTAATGCACAGAGCATCACAACTATTATTTCCCTTTCTGTTAATACCAGAAAACAAATGTAAAACCAAAAGCTGCCTCTAATTTGAGGCTCTGCAGAAGAAGCTTATTTGCAAAACTGGCAGGTTCCCCTCACTGCCTTCTCCCCTGTTCAATCTGCACAGGAGGTGGCAAGATGAGGAACACGGACATAAACACAACTCAGCTGTGCATGAAGGGGAGACAAGGGGCACAGCGTGCTGAGGACCTCAAATTTGGTCTCTGAAAAGCAGCCAAAGTCATAAAACCTTGGCATGTCAGATGAGCCACAAATTTATGGCCTCCCATCCACCCATGACACCTCACAACCTTTGAGGAAGGGGAAGATGGTGAGAGATGGTGGATGAGGGAGCATGGAAATGTCTAGTCACTCAGGCAGGCAGGGCTGGTTGCTTTAGCCCTGTTAATTTTTCTTTGCTGTATTCACCACTGAACACATTAAATCCTCAGCACCACCTCCCAAATCAACTTTACTCCATGAAGAGCTGCATCCAGCCTACAGGGCTTTTTTTTCAGGTGCAGCTCAACATTCACATGGCTGGAGCTGACTTTTATCAATCTGTGATTTCAGTAAGAAACATTTCTTCACGTCAAAAGCCACAGTGACTAATTGGGTTGCAGAAGTGTCCCTCTTCCCTCCTCTTCAGAGATCAATCATCTTATTTTTCTTCTCTGAATACACACAAGGGCTCTCAGTCCAGCATCGCATTAGCTCACACTTTGCTTTCAAGTAGCCCCTGGAGAGGAAAAGCCTTCTCCTCCCATAGCCCTCAAAGACTGGATTATGGAGGTCAGTTGTCACAAATCCATTTGCATCCCAAAGTGATTGATTTCCACCCGGACTGTCCTCAGACAAGTAATGAACCACAAGCATTAGTCTAATGTATGTGATGGAGAAAGTCTAATTAACAAATGATATTTTTATATGAAATTTAAGATTCAGTGTGTGCAGATGATTATACAGAGTTTGAATACCACCCTGCCAGGCAGAGAAAGACAAAATGTTTTAACTCTCATTAGTTTAATAACTTTGTAATAGTTTAGTTCAGTGCCAGGGCAATCAAAATTCCCAGGGGAGAACATGGAACGATTCTTTGGAATAAATCAAGGTACACAGGAGCAATTGGAAGAAGCATCACAAAATGAAGGGAAGTCCAGAAGACTCCCAGAAGGAAAGAAAAAAAAGAAAAGAAAAAAAAAAATCTCCAAAAAGGCATTAGCAGAAACCACACCATACCTTGAATCAGACCACCCCAATGTTCCATCTCCCCAGCAACCTGAAACCCCAGAGAGCATTTACCTGTTGTAGGACTCAATACTCCACAAACCAGTGTGTGAGCGTCCTTGGGAAACACTGTCCATCGTGATCTGATCCCAGGCACAATGGTGGAAAGGCCACTTTTAACAGAAAAAGATGTGGCAATTTTTTCCAGCACCCTAAGGGGACGGGAAAGCCCCAGTCTCCAGGCCATGAGCATCAGCTGGTGGTGACAGCAAAGAGGCCAAGGACAGCCTCTTCTTTTTCTTCGGGGGGTTGCTGTTCGGGAGAAGCAAAGGAGTCAGATGCTGCATGAGGAGCAGCTGAGGGCACTGGGGTTGTCTAGCCTGGAGAAAAGGAGGCTGAGGGGAGACCTGATCGTGCTCTACAAGTACCTGAAAGGAGGTTGTAGCCAGGTGGGTGTTGGTCTGTTCTCCCAAGTAACAAGTGATAGGACAAGAGGAAATGGCCTCAAGTTGCATCAAGGGACATTCAGATTGGATATTAGGAAAAAAATTCTTCACCGAAAGAGTGGTCAGGCATTGGAACAGGTTTCCCAGAGAGGTGGTGGAGTCACCATCCCTGGAGGTGTTCAAAAAACATGTAGATGTGGCACTTTGGGACATGGTTTAGTAGACATGGTGGTGTTGGGTTGACGGTTGGACTTGATGATCTTAGAGGTCTTTTCCAACCTTAATGATGCCATGATTGAAAACATTCTATGAATGAGAAGTTGTGAGCAAGAGACAGCAGCGGTCTATTGCCCAAACCTCAAACGTCCCCATCAAAAAAGTCAGCACACAACACCCACCTCCTGCCCTCTCTTCTCCCTCCCCATTTCCTTCCCCCTCTGCCTTCACATCACTTTTTAGTCACATAACTTAGAGGACCTAAATATAAACAGAACACAGATAAGTCAAGTTCTAGCTAGGCTTTGTAACAACAAGTATACACCAAGGTTTTTATCTCACCTTTCCTTCATCACTAAACCAGACTGAGGCCATATCTAGATCCAGATGAGATAGAGGGAAGAGGAGAACAGGCAGGATGAGGCGAATCCTAGTATGGAAAAGCTAAAGAGCTGAAATTTCCTGTTCCCATTTGATATATTTCATTTCAGTGGGAATAATTTGAAATTGAACAGGCAGGCAAAAACGGTGAGCATTGCCTCCACCCCGAATAGAAGAAAAAAAATATTTCCAGCCTTAATTAAACAACTCAAGTCCTCAACGCTTTTTCTCTAGTGCGCACCCTTCTTTTTGTTCAGGTATATGTACACGCACCAATATTATTTAAACCCATTTGAGGAAGAAGATTTTTTGACAATAAAAGAAGCTACAGAAGACTTTCCGGTTGCTTGTGCCACATAGTGAATAGCAAGTACTGTTTATTTCTTGCCCTCAGATTTAATGAATAACCCTGGAAAAAGGGGCTACACTCCAGATGTGTCAACAGGCTTACACCTTTGAAGAACTATAATGCCTGGTTCTCACAAGACATTTCTAATTAGGGACACGCTGGTCACTCAGAGTCATTCATTCCCTACTTGAAAAACATTTCCCAAATCTGGAAGGACTAGGCATAATACAGTGTCATTTATTATACTGACCTTAACTTTTAACATAATCTCAAAATGCACCTCAATCCTGTTTTCTGGGATAATTTTGATTATTGTAAATTGCCCACTAGCTATGAACAAACAGGTCACATTTTTTTTTATTAGTCATACCAACATTTGTTGCTTTTTCTTGGTGGTCTGACTCAAAAGGTAGCCAGTAAATATGATTTCACCATTATTTAGTAAAAAGCCACAGGCTTTTGCCTGACCTGACAGTGCACGGTCTCAAGGACTCGTCTGAGGTTGTCTTAACCTGAGCTCATCTAGGCTTATTTTAGCTGCAATAACAATTGTCTGGACAATTGCTACCATCCAGATTTGTGCTATCCAGCACCAGTTTAGCATCAGTGTACAGTAATAACAACTTGCTATTCTGTCTATGACTCTAGAGTAAAATGAGGTATGGAGGAGTGCAAACATGAGACGGTACCAGACATCCTTGTCTGTAAAAAACAACTCACCACAGTTCATCAATGATCATGACAGCAGTGCTACCTTATGAACCAGGTAAAACTAACTTTAGAGAGACAAAAGAACAGAAAACCTGAGTAACCGAGAACCCACTAGATGAAAGTACCGGTAATAACAGTTATAACTATATTATTCATGAACCCTTCTGTAGTAATAAGGTAACTTGGACAATCAGACTGGTGAAACGTTAACTGGACTGACAATAAAACCATGGCTCCCTAGAGATGGTGTGCTCCCTTTTGCCCCAACAAGGTTTGAGGGAGTAACAAAACGCACAATGTTGTGGTGCTGCAAGTTGGGGATCACTGGAAGAAGCTACGGACACGTTTCGATGCAAATTGATGGTCTCTATGTATTCTGTTACATCCTTCAGTCCCCGGACTACTGCTGTATTGCTGACATGAGAGACACAGCCCTGTTTTAAAAGTGAAATACTGATTCTGACAGTGACTAAAATACCTCCCAGCAATCCTTCTCATTCTTATTACTATTACAACTGCTTCTAGCACAGCTGCTGTCCCAATGAAGTAAACATTGTAGGAGTTTTACATACCTTATTTTGATATTGAAAGGACTGCTGACTAAAACCGTAATAAATACCAGGAGCCTGGACATCACCGCAATGAAGGCAGGATAGAGATAAATTTAGTTATGTGCCAAAACCAAATGCTTGGGCCGCGATGATTATTTCAGGCTTGGAACTTCACTTGCAATATTTCATCCAGAAACACTGGCTTTAGCTAAGGACTCAAGCCAAAGACCAAATTTAAGCCCAGCTTCTTCACCAGGCTGAAGGGTAGACCCAATCTATTTTTACAGAACATTTGTTATTATACAATTATACAATATATAGAACATGTTATTATACAATTTATCTCAATTTAAATGTTCTTTGGTTGGTTGTTTGGGGTTTGTTTGGTTTTTTAATACACATTTACACAAAAAACTATTTGTCAATAAGAGTTTTTTATCTGAGAAATAGCACAGACCCATGATGGGGCAGGGCCACCACAGAAGGACTGCAGCTATACACGCTTTTTTTGCTGTGCACTTTTACAAACTAGTGAGGTTATTTATCAAAGAAAACAAATGACCGAAGTCCCAAAATAAACAAGTAAATAAATGACAGCAGGCCTTTTGTAGCGTGTTTAAATCAGGCATCCCCTAATTACCACATTAAGGAGTGCTGCACACCCACCATGCACATCGCTGCTGGAGTGGAGAGCAACACGCATCGAACTCCCTCCTGCAGCATCTCTGCCCATGCAGAGTCTGGCAGAACAGGGCAAAAGAGGCTCCTCTTAGCTAACTTACAATAATACTACCGAAAGCACGGTAACGTTTTCTGGACAGAAGGCAAAGGGCTCAAATCTGGAGGGTGGGGATGAGCAGAGGGAAGGACAATGGGTTAGAATAGAATAGAATAGAATAGAATAGAATAGAATATCGCAGTTGGAAGGGATTTACAATGATCTTCCAGTCCAACTGCCTGACCAACTCAGGGCTGTCCAAAAGTTAAATCATGTTATTAAGGGCATTGTCCAAATGCCTCTGAAACACTGACAGCCTTGGGGCATCGCCCACCTCTCTAAGAAGCCTGTTCCAGTGTTTGACCACCCTCTCGGTAAAGAAATACTTCTTAACGTCCAGCCTACACCTCTCCTGGGGCAGGTTTGAACCGTTCCCGTGCATCCTATCACTGGATCCCAGGGAGAAGAGATCATCACCTCCCTTCTCACCTCCCCTCCTCAGGAAGTTGTAGGAAGCGATGAGGTCACCCCTCACCCTCCTTTTCTCCAAACCAGATAAGCCCAAAGACCTTAGTCACTCCTCGTAGGACACACCTTCCAGCCCTCTCACCAGCTTTGTTGCCCTCCTCTGGACGCATTAAAATACCTTTGCATCTTTCTTAAATTGTGAGGCTCAGAACTGCACACAATATTCAAGGTGAGGCGGCACTAATGCTGAACACAGCGGGAGAATCACCTCTTTTGACCATCTGGTTATGCTGTGTTTGATGTACCTGAGGATGCGGTTTGCCCTCTTGGCTGCCAGGGCACACTGCTGACTCATATTGAGCTTGCTGTCAACATCTCAACATCTCAACGTGTCAACGTGTCTCCTTTACCCATGTATTCCTGTTTTCCCCTTATCAAGGTACGTGGAGAGCAAGTGGCTAAAATAACATGAACCATTGTACCCGCATCTTTAGAAAGGGAGGTTTCAACATCATCTAAAGACTTAAAGCCTGAATCAGTGTCGGCGTCACGTGCTTTGTTAGGGGCATGGGGTGGTCAGGGCTGCTCCGTTTCTCTCCTTGAAAACTCAAGAGCAAGAAGGAAGGTGGTGACAGACTGAATTAGTCATTTTGCACTGCAGCATTTTCAAGGCATTATTACAAATTGTTTAATAATAAAATAATTTTGGAATATACACAAAAAAGAACAGTAAAGCAGGAACTTAAAAGATCTCAGAGACTAATTGCTTTAGTATCTTCCAGTACCACAGAAGTACAGAACATTTTTTTTCTTAACACCTCTCCCCTGAATAAGATGGGGATTGGGATGGCCTTGAGGCCAGCCTGCAGGCTTTGTAGGTAAACAGAAAGGATCGCATGGTTTTTATGTTTGTTTGTCCTTATTCTCACCAATCTAGACTTCAAAAGTCAGAATTAAATGTTCTACAACACACAGAGCTCAGACTCTGCGGCCATGTGCTAACAGCACAAACCTAAAGAAGGGAAAATGATTAAAAAAGGATTAAAAATAATCTGTTCGTTGTTGTTTCCCATATTGAGTAATCACAGCTGTGACAAGTAAATTGGATTTAAAAGTACTACAGTCTTAACAACAAAAAAAAAAGGCAAAAAACAAACCCACAAAATATACCTAACCCACAACTGAAGAAAAATACAACTCATTACAAATAGCATACATCTTTCCCAAGCCCTCTGACATTTCTATACTGAGCAGCACCCCTTTAAGTACAGAACCACCTCACTAATCTATACAAACAGCCGTGTACAATCCCCAGGTGAGCAGACACCTACCTATATCCATATGCTTTGATCAGAACTTAAAGTTTTATTTAAGTCAACCATTTATAAAAGCAGTCATCAGTGGTCGCGGGGAACTAACTATGAAATCGTCATTTAAATAAGCAAGCCGTATCATGGGACCGTATTAAATCTTTGAGTCAGACAACCAGCAAAAAGGGCGCGCAAGAAAATAAAGCGAATTCGCAGCTACGCGAAATAATGATGCACGGGGTACAAATGATGAGGCAGGTAGATCGGAGCGCAGATGCGCTACTGCATCCACCAAAGTGGAAGGTATTGGGCTATAAAAGCTATGCAGTCATACGTGCGCAAGACAAGAAAATTCGTGAAGAAAAGGAGCGATTTCTGTTAAGCCAACTGATGGGGGAGGGGAGAGGAGCCTGAAAAAAGCAAACACGAATGCTTCTGGGTACATATGAAAGGACAGAGTCAGCTTTCTGTATTTTATTCAACTTTATTATGTATAGCGTTCTTTTGAAGTCAATCCTGTTCTTCATTTCACCCAGGAATTATTCAGAGTTTGTGTTTTCTAGGCATCTTTGCAATTTTACAATCATCTTGCACTGTGCCAAGGGTAGTTTAAAATGTAATATGAGGTTCTTTACTTACGTTATTTATTTTTGCTGGTTGCTCTGAACAGTGTTTTCTTCTTGCTTAGGCAAACTTTGATTTCAGCTAGAAACTCTATTCCTCCATGAAAACAGGAGGCGATGGGGAAAACAGTGAGCCGTTCACACGCTCGTCATAAATCTCTCCTCTCTCACAATAAACAGTCCATCATGTTCCAGCTCCCCCTCACGCTGATGATTTTCCCACTCTACAAGCGCCAGATTTCATGCCTCCTTCAGCTCCTACTCCCCTCTTTGTGCCTCCATCCGCACCGTCATTTATGATTAAAATGCTGCCTGTATCACCATTTATAAAGCCACCACGTTTTCTTGATAGGTCCAACAGCTCATACTAGTGTTAATAAGACACTGTACAGAGAAACCTCAGAGAGGAACGTCACGTCAGAAACTTTGGAGCCTCTCATGGGTGGCTTTCTAGGGCAATATTGACACATAGGGCATGACAGAGCTGGTAAACTTGCCTGCTTATACTCCTCTACCTGTTTTCTTTTTGGAGAGGCTGGGAAAAGCAAGTTGCTATACCCTAATGGTATTATGGTATATTCTGGCTCCCATTGAGCTCCATCTGACTCCATACGTGCTCCTTCTCAGGTGTTAATCAATACGCAAAAGCAGCAGATTTGGCCTCGACCCATCTTCTGGTGAACAATTCAGAGCATCCTGCATTATACAACACTGGGACCAGCTCTTTGGGCCACGTCTTTATTCTCGTTGTTTCTTTCTTTTTTCTTTAACCCTAATCAGCACTGAATAATTCCTTAATGCTTTAGGCGAAGTAAGTTAAGGCTGAGCCAACAAATACTTAAGCCTTGAACTTGACCACTGCCCCCAAAATCTAGGAAAAAGATCAATTTGAACACAGCCTAAGACAAAATTCCCCAGGAGCAGCAAACCTGTAAACAACAGAAGTACGCTCACTACTCCACGCAATTACACAGCAATAAATGACTTTGCTCAGGGGTACGTGTCGTTTGCCTTGAGTCCTGCAAAATACCAAGGGAAGAGATTAGAGAGGCAGGCCACCAAGGTGCACTTTTCAGTAACACTACCCATCTGCCCAGGAATAATCTCCTTTTGCTGAGCAGGCACAGCAGCTCATGCATAAAACAGATCTTCCCAGCACTCTCTGTCTTGCAGCCCCCGCTGAACGCAGAGAGGGAAGCAGGTGCCTATATGGGTTTACGTATATTATTGGGATGGGTAGATTGGCAAAATTGCTCGGACCAGTCTCGGGAAAATGTACTTTCGCTGAAACGGAAATCGGGACAACTGCGATAAAAAGATGCTCTGGCTTTCTAAGAGCTGCGCAATCACTCTGTGGTCTAGCAGCTGGATTAAGGAATATCTTCACAAGCAAATATAACGTGTTTCGCTTTTTGCAGGATATAAGCATCACTGACAAGCATGAGCATCTCTTTTCTCCTCTTTCCAGTTGACAAGTATGAGAAGAACACTGTACATAGTCATTTTATTTCTAAACGACAAATAAAATAAAAAGTCAGCAGTCTTAAACGAGAGACGATCCCAATACCAAAATATTCAATCAATTTTACACATTTCAAAGGGAAGAGGAAGTGTATAACCCTATGACTGTATATCCTGGCTATCCACATAAAATGATCTCTGCTTTTATTCTTATATATGTTAGCTGTATGTTGCAAGACGGAACAGGAGGAAACCTCAGTGGCAGCAGAAACTATTGCAGCAGGATCAGGCACTGTTGACAGCTCCGCTGGCTGCAAAACTGTATCCCTTAAACCACTGCTGCTTAGTGGGGCTTTAGATTAATGAAAATCCCAAATCCCAATTTTTTTTGCCTTCATCTCCTTCCATGCTTCAATTCATCTGTCTGTCTGGCCACTCCTCACCCCGACACACAAGACATTTGGAAACACAACACAAAATGATTGTTATATATAGTTAATAAAGCGGTTTACGTATTTATGTAAGGGCGTCTACATAGTGTACACAGACACATATATATACACTTTCACACACAATTTACCTATCGTTATATATTTGGAAAAAAAAAATACTAAAATAATGCTTGTTGGTTATAGTGCTTGAGCAGAAGGAAACTGAGCCCTAGTGGCTTCATAAAAATTAGGATGAAATACAGGTGACATTTCCTTGGCTGTGACTAATTAGCACTAAACAGCATATATGACGTGTACCTGCAGCACTTCTCCCTAAGGCAATGGCCACGGCTCTACGGGTGTGACTGGGATTACTGGGTGGCAACATTATACCCCGTTTCCCAAATTCTCCTGCCTTGGTGTGCAAGTGAGCTTAGATTTGGGAAGAGATGTGACCCAAAAGCCCATAGCTGCCTATACAGAAGAAACCACGGCGGGAAGAGGTGTATAAAAGGAAACAGGTGGGTTTGGCCATGACTTTTGCTGAAGTCAGTTGTCAAAGCAGGGTTCAGATCCCGGCATTAAGCCGTCTCACGTGCCAGCCCTCAAAAAGCAGCTTGGATACAGGAAAACACATGACAAATATCGCCCTACTTCTCTTGGCTTTTCTCTCCTCCTGCAGCAAAGAGCCATGTGACATTTCCTACAAGGTAAGGTGGAGAAAAAAAACAGTGAGCTAGAGGTCCTGAAGCCCATCACCTTCACCCAAAGCATCCATCCATCCTTCATTTTGCTAGAGGCGGAGTGGACAGAAGCATCCTGACTCTTCTCAGAAGTTGCGCGCCTGTTGTAGGAACTGTGTTGGGTGACATGTGCCCAATCTGACACCCAAAAGCATTTTGAGTGCCACAACTCACTTGCCCATCCCAACAGCATCATCAGAGACCAGCTTCTCACTAGGCAGATCAATCCAATTTTCCAAACTTTTTGCCGTTTAAAGAAAGTTAGGCAGATCAGGAGACACATACATAGCCAACAGCTTTTAGAAGAGCATCTTCCAAGTTTTCTTCTTTTTTTTTTTTTTACTTTTTTATTTCCTTCTGACCCTGTTTTCCCTCACTCATCTTCCTCCCCTATGCAGAAAACTGCTATGGCAGGTAAAATGCCAGAGGCAGCAGTGCTCTTGCCGTAAAAACAGATGCTTTTTTAAATTGTCCATCTCTCAGGCATAATTGAGGGCAACAAAGCTGGTGAGGGGTCTGGAGCACAAGTCTTACGAGGAGCGTCTGAGGGAACTGGGGTTGTTTAGTCNGTTGAACGAAGACACACAGAAAATAGACTGCAGCACGTGTCAAGGAACTTTCCTCGGCTGGTGTGAGAGGAAAACAAGTATCTCCTTCCAACAGCCTAAAAAATGCAATAATTTAGCAGGATCCACCCAAATTAACTTTTCAGTGCTATAATTAGCATGGCCTGGTCCTGTCATGTAATAACTTTTACCCTGTGACCTAGCTTTCTCTTTTTATGGCTTGTTAGCAGCGTGGTCACTCAGGCGTAGCCAAGAATTCAGGGAGCTAGGGGATGGCTGCCATCCGTGGTAAGGGAGTGCCTGGGTAAAATGCACAGGCATCTACTCACCTACTTAAAACTGACATTTCTTGTCCTGTTCCAATTGTATCTATACAGGAGAAAAAGGTTATGCCATTTTCTGGTCATTTCCTCATTGCCGGAAACTTTTTCTCTTGTCACATCAGTCAACTCTAGATTTAACCAGGATGCAAAAACTCCGCGCTCCCAGCTCTGTGTGAAATCATATTCAATAAAGGAGATTAACAACCAGAATGCTGGTAAAAAAAGGATAAGAAAAAAATAAAATTTAAAAAAAAAAAGTGGCTTCTTTTTAATTAAACTTGGTTTGCTATTTAACTGAACCTTTCATACAAGATTGCTTCCCAACTTTGTGATTAATTCACTATAAAACCTCAAAAATTCACAAGGCTTATTTCATCCATCTGCAAAATTGAGAAATAAAACTAGGACCTAGATTTTCAGCATTTCTACTGAGGCTTTTAAAATGCCTGTTGCTATAGTACTGTGAAATCTTTTTACAAATGAGTCTGAAATATTATCAGCATTCCAAGAGGTAATTACAAAAGGAAAAAAAAAAAAAAAGAAGAAATCACTATTTTTTCCTGTGTCCTTTAAACCTAGATTTGTAATTGAAGTGCAAACTGACCTTTATAAACTGTACAGCATCGCTAAAATACATTATTTTTCAGGGCTTGGGGGAATTTGCCATGCTCAGCAATTCAATAATCTTACTTTCTTTCATTTATGTTCTTCAGACAATGTGACATAGCTGGATTTTCCCTCTACTCCAGATGTAAATCAAGCAGGAGAGGCTGAGGAGCTTTATCAACACTATAATCTAAATCTCCTGTCAACTTGCTGCTGTAACCTGCTTTTTTGGCAAATAACTCAGCTGTTTTTCCCACCTTCTCAAACATCTCAGCAGCTAATAGGAACCCATATTAAATCCCATTTACAATCTGCTTGCTCAGACGCCTAAATGGTCTACGTACAGAAATGATTTGTCAGCACCAGCTGAACCATCTGAGATGGTTTTATCTCTAACCTTGCCATATAATAACACGCCTGCAATCATGTGCAGTACCATAAACACACAACAACAACGTCAGGCATCAGACTTTGGTACTGGGTAATTACACTGAAAGGAAATAAGAGCACTTAGAGCTTCACGTGGGAAAAACTCTGCAACCCCGCACATAAGCAGGAAGTCCTCAAAGTATCAATTTCACAAACCTCTTTCAGAAAATAGTTTTAACAGTTCCCAGTCCACATCAGCACTGCTCTCTGACAATACAAGCCCAACTTCTCCTGGTTACGCTGACTCTGCTCTGCATAGAACCATAGAGTCACATAGTCACGTAAGTTGAAAGAGACTCTTGAGATGTCCAAGTTCAACCGTAAACCTAACATTGCCAAGTCAACCACTAAACCATGTCCCTAAGCACCACATCTAAACATCTTTTAAATACCTCCACGGACAGTCACTCAGTCACTTCCCTGGGCAGCCTGTTCCAATG